>CABFOV010001685.1:76940-107719 GCA_902141375.1 Timema poppense | reverse complement strand
TATGAGCACAAACGTAGCACAAAGGACTGTATGTATTTCAATTCATTTGGAGAAAGTGGCGGGCCAACTTGATGTACGTAAACATAGGCCTAGGAAAAAATATATGCCTAACTAGCAAACTAAATTTATTACAGATTGTGTTTGTAATATCTAACATATAAAGTTCTCAAACACAGGCTAATCGAATTATACTATTGCCACAGAAATATTAATTTTGATATACACTTCATAATTCATGAATTAAATGTTATTAATATAGTGGAATAACCGTGTGAATATAACAAATATTACACTAATAAATTCCTCAACAATGTTTTCTGCCACATAAATATTGCGTGATTGTGTGCTACAAGTAGTGAAATGCGAAAGTAAACAAGTGCTACTACTGTTATGATTTAGCAGCTGGTAACTGACATTTCTAGTGTTATAGGCGCACAGGCATGCTAGTATAAAAAATTCAGCATTTAACTCTCTTGTGGGTGACCTGGTGGTCTAGGGGTAAGGTGTCTGACTTTTGCGCTAGGGGTCTGGTGTTCAATCAGATTTAAATCTGATTACCAAACCCTTCCTTCACCTCTGACAAGAAGTGTATTAATCACAACTTGTGAATGTGTGGAATGCCAGGTCTCCACCGTGGTTTGGATCCCACGTTAAACTGTAGGTCCTCCTTTCCATCTCACAATCACCCTAACATTACACATTAGCTTAAGTGCGTATAACCCGAACGAGTAGTAAGATGCGGTGCTAATAATAATAACACTCTTGTGGCTATTTCTGACTATCACAGCAAAGGTAGATAAAGTTTACACGTCGTGGGGTAAAGTCGATTTCCGCAGTCAATGGCTATAATGCTGAGATCAGATACATCTGATTAACACAGCAAAATTGTTAATAACACACTTTAAACTCTTATTGTAAATGCACAAACCACAAGATCACTAGATAGGCTATAACAACAACAACCTTTGGCGGCGAAAATAAAATAAGTGGCACCAGCATTTATATTTTAAATCTCACTGTCCCATCCCTCCCACTTTCTCATTCCTCCCCAGTTTCCCCTATTATATTATGGGTACGTACGGTATGGTAAAAATACCAGTAGTAGGCTTATATAATTTTAATTTTATACTAGACCTATGACTATTTTTTCTTTAGGGCCATTAAGTTATGTGTAGTTTTTATTGACAAATTTATTCAAATATAAATTCGCACATGCAAGAAAGCTTACCATGAAACTTATGTAGCTAATCTGTATAGGAGCGTTTTACTCCAGTAAATTTGTGATAACAGTACTAATTATTATACTTGACAATACAGATTTTTGCCTGTCCTTAATCAAGTGAAAGGAATTTTATTTTATTTGTTTTAATTTTAGCAGACTTGTTTCAAAGTCATAAGCACTCTTCAGACCTGGAATGTTGTCAAATTACATAAAGTATCTAGTAGAATGCATTTATTTAAGGATTAGTTGGTTTAGTTATTACAAATAGGTGACATCCTCCTATTCCTGGACTCATTTATTGTATTTAGAAGGGTTTTTCTTATAGCCAAGCAGTAAGACATTCTATAGTCTTGGATTTGTTGTTCCCTTTGGCTTCTTCCGTAAGATTGTTCAATAATCTGCCACCCATAAATGAGGGAGTCTTATCATATAGGTCATACAATGTGCAGGTAGTGATGTTTGTAGCTTGTGTTTGGTTGTTATTATTTTCAGTTCTATGTGTACATGCAGCCACCTCAAGATGTATAGTGACACTCTCTTATGAACTTGATTTCCTGTTATTTAAACTTTTGTTTGTAACTATCTCTATTATTTGGATCTGCTATAATTTGAATCGTCTTCCTTTGTTTGATTAAGACATGCTGTATATTTTATGTAGATAAGTTTCCCCATATTTCTAGTCAATATTGTAAGTTAAGTGTGTGGTAGGTAATACTGGCTGTTGTAGCATCAATCATGCGTTTTAGCCTCCGAATTACACATAGGCTACAGCTAAGCGTCCCACATATGCTGTCAATATAAGGTTTTCATGTTATGTTTTTGTCCAAAATCACCCCGAGTTACTTTGCTTTCTCTGTAGTTTCTAAATCTAGTATTCATCCGACTTTATATTTTTTGCACCCAAGTACCAATTGTTGTGTTTTTGATTCATTTACATTAAGTTTATTTCTTTGGCAATATTGAATAGGCTAAATTCAGTTCAATAGTGGGATATATTTTGAGTTTTTGTGGTTCTTTTTATCAAAGTCGCAGCACAGTGCTATCTTCTTACACCAGTGTAGTGTTATATTCTTGCAAGTATACAGGGATCTCATTTGTATGCAGAATAAAAATCACTGTTCCTCTTACCGAGCCTTGTGGTACTCCTCTCTAGATAGTGACTTTGATCTCACTTGTCTTGTTATTCCTTCTTTTGAGCATTTGATTTTAATAATAATTGGTTTTAAACTTCTTGTAAGGTAGCTCTTGAACCAGTTTGAAATACTTTTCCATCAATCCCCATTCGCTTCATTTTCTTAGCAATTGGTAGTAGTCTAGGCAGTCAAAGGCCTTTCAAAAGTCTATTCTAATAACATTGCATCAGAAGTCTTGCCTGCTTCTCTGTCATCTATTAAGAACTCTTCCAGGATCGTGATGGCTGGGGTAGTCGATCTTTCAGCCGGATTTGGAGTGAGTAGTTTGTAACAGTCAAGATGGCTTAGGATTAATTTTTTCAATGATATTTGAGAATATAAGTGTTTGTGAATTTGGGCTTCAGTTGCTTGCCTCTTGGCGATATCCTTTCTTATATTTGGGGTAGACTTTTGACAGTTTAGTGAAATAAGTTAGTATTTGCTTGCCTCGAGGTGATTTTATTTCCTATATTTGGGGTAGACTTTAGACAGCTTTTCAGTTCATCGAGAAAATAGCTTAGCTGGGCTAGCAAAAAAAGTGGGTCTTACTTGAATTAATTCAAACAAAAAAAAAAGTTTGGTTCCTATCCACTCCATACGCTCTAGATTAACATACTAAAATATGCATTTGTACCTCTACAACATTGGTTGCCACATTGGAAAAATGGCATCCAACCTAAGCCCCTATGAAATTTTCTCAATTATAATTAACACATTCATATGAAAACGTTTTATTGAAGCAAAATTAAAGAGTACAATATTCTCTACAAATTGTATATTTTGTATTCATTTTGTGACATATAGCTTAGCCGTAGGTTCAATTTCTGTAAACTATCTTAGTTATCTTACTTATTTTCATATTTTTAATTGTTCTATTATAGTTTATCACTTATACCAATCTTATAGTTATACTTACAATTATACCAATGGAAAACTTTGCTTAAACAAATTTATAGATAATAGTTTTTAGTGCAAGATAGTTAGATTTTAAATCAGAAGAATGGGGGGAGGGGGATTGTGTGATGCAAGTAGGTGAGTTTTTCATAAATAGTATGAACTGTTATATGTAAACTTTTTATAACAATTTTCTTTGTTGAGTAATTTACTGACATCGGTTTTTCAACAGAACTTTTGTCATTGTCTCAGTTTTTGTTTAAATGTAAGTTTTAGCTCTATTTAAATACTGTGTATAGTTGTGTACTTGATTTCAACTTACTCGTCTCGGTGTTATAGTAAGCTAAAGCTTAAGTTTCATGTTGAGCTGGATTGCCAAGGTCGGGGAGATTGAGGTTTGAATCTCACTTGGGTGAATTGGGGGTGGTTTTCCCTAACTGATTTCCTGCAAATTGTTTTCCACTCTCCCTCCACACAAATGTGGGTTCACTTTCCTCTTTATCTGATCTTCCCACTTCCTAAAGTAAATAGTACTTAGACCTAAGTGTATAACCCGGACGGTTAATAAGACGCGGTGCTATTGATTTCAACTTACTGTTGTCACTGTAATGCAGTGATTCCTTACCAGAGTTCCTCAAGCTGATAAACTGCAAAATCTAGTTTTTTATGTGTTTGTCCATAATTTTGGGGTAATGTGGACATATGCTAAGAGAATTTGTGTATTCAAAGAAGATGAAGAAAAACGTGCCTGCGAGCCTAATAATGTTAAAAGTGGGGTTAGCAAGAATATTGACAAGCCAAGTTCAGGTACCGAACCACAATAATTAAGAAATAGAAATAGGTGTTAAATAATCTTTGGATATTATATTCTAAAGTATGATTTAATTATTATTTATTGGTGACCTGGCGGTCTAGGGGTAAGGTGTCAGACTTCTATGCTGGCGGCCTGGGTTCAATCCCCGGTCCCGGCATAAATTTATCTGATTACCAAACCCTTCCTTCACCTCTGTCAAGACATCTTGTGAATGTGGGGAATACTAGGCCTCCACCGTGGTTTGGATTCCACGTTAAACTGTAGGTCCTCCATTTTCATCTCACAATCACCCTACCATTACACATTAGCGTTAGTGCGTATAACCCGAATGGCTAGTAAGACGCGGTGATAATAATAATAATTATTATTATTTATTAACTTTCCTGGTTTACATGTCTATTTTGTAATTTACCGTTTTTTTACTTACTCTATGAAACTAGGAACTCAAAAGTTTACTGTCGCACTTACAAAAGTACACCATCAGTGTCAGCCTGGAAGGGATTCCCCAACATTTTATTAAAATGGTTGGCCTCCAAACTAAAAGGTTGGGAATCACTGGGGTAACAGGTATGCATAATATTTGCAGTGGATGTCATGACTTTACTGAGGAAGAAGTGGGGCTATCTCCTCTATTATTCTGACTGCAGGGGCGGAAGCGGCAGGTGCCATTGACATATTATCATGTCATGTATCTCTCAGGCATACCTCGACTGCAGATCAATTTTATACTAATTTAAACTTACACTAAAAATAATTAAATTTGACATAAAATGTGTTGTTGGCAACTTTATATTAATAAAATGAAGCGTTTATATATCATTGTTGGTATGTCTGTCTGTCACGAGTGTTGCGTGATATCCACTGCTCACAGAGGGGATGAAATTTAAAAACTCGTAGCCCCTGTGTACTTCAAAGCAGGAATTTTAAAATGTGTATTTGATTTTTTTAGATTAACTAACAACTGGGTTGGTAGAAATAAAATGGAGTGTTTTTTTGTCTGATTGAAGCAAATAAGCTTTGCCAGGGGTAACCAAGCAATCCATTGCACGATAACCAAGGGCAAAGCCGGGTACTTCTGCTAGTCACTAATAAAACCAACAAATAGGTTTCAGGTAGTAAGTAAACAGCTGATTATTATTTAAAAATACAATAATTGTGTATTGATTTTAAAAATACATTTTTAGTTTGTGCTTTAAGAGTTGTAATACAGCCTAAATATTACTAGGGCCTAGGCCTACTATCTTTGAATGAAAATATCATCAGGCTATTGATTTGATTTTAATGTTGGAAAATATTAAAACTTAAAATATGCTACCTACTAAAATGTTATATTAATGTAAGAAACACCAATCGTCCCTTCTGTAATATCCTGTCTATAATCCTGTCTATACCAACTGGAGAATTGGTTAAAATCTTTCCATCTTAGAGCATTGCAAGGTAGGTCAATTAATGTTACTGGTAACTGGTACAATTATGGGTGTAATAGTCTCGATTCATCCCTTTAAGGTACTTAATTTTTTACACCAACCTCCATTGTCTTCTCTTTTCTTGTGCAATATTTATAATTATTTTGTTAGGTAAGTTTGAACTAGTTTCAATTTTGAAAAACCATGCTCTGTCCTCGAAATATAAGCCTACAGTGGTAATATTAGTAAAACTATTAAATAAACCCATATTTTGAGTTAGGCCAGCAGGCCTCAAACTACAAATCATGCTCATTCTTGAACTAAAATATTGTGGGAGCTGCGTTTGTGAGAGTCCTCCCATAAATAAATGTAAATTCTATCACAGCATGTCTGAGGAAAGTTAAAAACAAGCAACTGTTCTATTTTACACAAATTTAATTATAACAAAGTGAAAAACACTGATTTCTTTCTTTGTGACAAACATGTGATTAATGTATTTACAGTCCATTTCATGAATTATATTACTTTCCATTTGACTAAGGAGAAATATGTTAAATAAGCTTGATTCATTGTTGTACAAAACAGTTTTTTTTATCAAACTCATTTTTGAAAATGGTCGTTTTACTAAAGCATAAGTACTAAGTAAATTCTTAACAGTATTTCAACATGAGGAAATGTTACTCTATAATTTTGCTCACTGAGTATTTCATGCAAGAAGAACAATATTGTAGGCACAAAATGAGAAAGTCTCTACATTAGAAAATTAGAGTTAGTGTTTTGTTTTTTTCTTGTGGAAGCCAGAGGGGATCCCAGGGCGACCGCCCCTCTACCCCATTAAATCCGACATTATTTGTTGGCTTTTATAACATTGACAAAATAATGTACATTAAATGCAGGGTATCTTTGTATTATATAACTATATAGGTGTTTGAAAAATCAATAATCTACCATTGGGAAGTGTTCTTCAACATAAGTTTAGTGACTTTTTTTCTTGCAAACTTATGGAACTAAGAAATTCCCAATTTGATATAAGTTTAATAGCCAGACAAAATAATTGAGAGCAGTTTGATATAAAAAGGTTTAAAGAATCTGACTCTTAGGGTCATTCAGACAACTCATTTGGGGATTAATAGTCAAACATATGTTTCTTCCAATTTTCCACTTTGTTTAAAGTTCCAAACCAAGATTTAAACCCATCTTTGACACCCGGACCCATCTTTAGACTTGTCAGACAATTTACCCTACCCACACAAATAAGGTTTCACCTATCATGGATGTAACACACTTTAAAACATAATACAATTTATCTAGTCTACTTCCTACTCATGACTGAACACACATAAGAATTGGAATAGTGACATTTTAATCCAGACCTTAAAAATGAGTGTGATATAGATGTTGAGTAACTCCATAGATGTACCCTTAATATCTCTTTGAGGAGGGAGAGGGTGATGGTTACTTGGGGTGGGTCGTGTCGAAGTCTCCCAACAGGAGATGGTAGCGGTATGTTTTTCAACAAAGGTCCATTTTGAAGTAATTTAAAATGTTTTAAAAAAGAATTGAGGTTGTAGGTGATAAGAAGTGTATTAGAGTACTATAATCTACTTTATTAGCTGTTAGGTGTAAATAGTTAGGCTATTAATAATCCTTGTTCAAGAACTAAAATTGAGGGACTGTTCCACACACCTTTAGCAAAACATTTTTGTTTGGGATAATTTGTTCAAAGTCTCACACTAAAGGAAAATACTTTTCTTTTTACAATCTAGTAAATAATGTTGTATTTTTTTCTTTTTCTTTTTTAAAAAAAAAAAAAAAACTGGGAATAAAGCTGAAATTTTATCATATAGCCTAGTTTGAGTGGCCACTCTGTTAGTTCACTATGAGGATGATGAACATAGATTAATTTACATAATTTTAAGAATAGCTATAAATAATATGTTTTAGAAACATTAGCTAGGAACATAAAACTTAATTGTGGTACATTGGTATGAGTCAACATAGTATATGGATGAAATATTAAAATTAGTAAGTTTATAAAATATTCTGTAAAAAACAATCCCTAAAAGATAAAATATACTAAATTCACAAGCAGAAGTAAAGATAATATAATCAGATAACATAATGCTAGAGAAATAAAGGTTAAAAATTTTGTTAACAGATCATAAACTAATTATGTACTATTAATAATAATCCATTTAAAAATTATTCTAAAAAATGTTAGTAAAAATAAGTGAGTAAACCACCTATTGATTTAAAAATACATACGTAACTATAAGTTAACAATTGATGTAATGAAAGGGTGAGGACATTAACTTCATAAAACTCTTTGATTGATTTAGTTTAATATTATAGATCTGCTAATATGTGTATAAATAATTTGTAATGTTTATTTTTCCTTTGTATTGTGATCGTCAAAAAAATCGAAACTTGAGATTTTGATGCATCTCAACGTTTCATGACTCCCTGAATCTGAAAAAGTGGTTTTTGAATTTCTGTCTGTCCGTACCTTTGACTAGAGCCTATTTTACCGATCAGGCTAAAAATTGGTATCTAGGGTTTTCATAGGTTTGCCCCGAGGGCTTTTTGGAATTGGATATCTAATACTAAGATTAAGGGTAGTTTACTGAAGAGCAAAAAGATTAAAAGTCAATTTCATCAAAATCGGCTCTAAAGATTTTGATTAAATTTCACTTCAAAACATTTATGAATATTCCAAATAAAATGGTTATTCTCAATATTTCGGCAAAATGATTTTAAGGGCTCCAGTTTGATGCATAAATTCTAATTTTTTTTCATATCTCCCTAACTTTTAGAGATATGAAATTAAAATGATATAAAATATATAAATATATTTATAATACAAATATTTTATTCGCAGCATATTTTTATAAAACAAATAACTTTCAATCTATAAGCAAATATATATATATATATTTCTTAACTTTTTGAACACTAAAGGTAAAGTATTGCAACCATAAAAAAATCTAGCGGAAATGTTGATGTCGATCTCATGACCTCCTGAAACCTAAAAAGTGGTCTTTGCAATGCCATCTGTCTGTGTGTCTGTTTAAACTTAAAACTAGGAGTAGTTTAATAAAGGACGAAAAGATTAAAAATAGATTTTCTCAAAATTGACTTACAATTTTGATTAAAATTCGTATCTGGGAATTGATTAAGATTTTTAAATAATCTGGATATTTTCATTTTCCCATGAAAATGACTCTTAGGGTACTTTACAGAAGTTGAAATTTCCGTACCTCCGCTACTATTAGAGATACTAAATAACTTATCATTGCTAAAGTGTAGTACTATTAGAAATAAAAAACTTTTGTACAAAATATATTTTTATAAAACCAACAGTCTCTGAGATATTGGCAAATATATTCATATAATTTTGTGAGCTTTGGTTGTAAAGAGATACTAAAGTTTTAACGTAATAATTCTCCAATGCCACAGAGTAATTAAATATAAGTAAGTTTCTCAAAAAGGTTATGTTATTTTTTCTTACACTTCTTATGAGAAATGTTTGTACAACAATGATCTATCTCTATTTGAGACTCAATAGTCAATATTTACATTTTTTATTGCTAAAAATGATTATAAATTAGGAATTTTATAGCAATGTGATGACATGAAGATGTGCAACACCAAATAAAATGTCAAACATTTGAACCGGAAGTTGATATTTTAATACGAAGTGTTGACCCTTGTGGACCCAATATCGCTACTTTTTACCGGTCCAAACATACAAATGAGGACATAAGTTCTTTAAAAATAAAATCATAAAATTTATAACTGGGCCTCAAAAAATGTTTTACATAAGTATATTGCAATTTATGCTTGGGTTTGCTATTGTATATTATTTTGTTTCACATATATTACGAGTTTTGAGTATATATATATATATATATATATATATATATTTATTTAAACAATAGAGCGAAAAAGTTTGCAGAGTTCCATACCATTTATTTTAATTTGTCACTCTGATACGTGTGTGCTATTGGTTGGGATTGTATGATATATTTTAGCTATTTTATTTAAAATTGAGATTGTTTCTTTGTTTACAAAATTAAATGACCTGCAATATATTTTAACTTAGCTTCTAGTATCATAGTATGGGATGGAGAGTTTTAGTATACATGTACTTCAAGTTTATTTTTATTAATTTTTAAAGCATTAATGTTTTGTTAACTGAGCTTTTCATCTTTTTATAGGCATTTTTTCATAAGACAACTGATTATCCTGTACCTATTAAAATTGCTGCTGCTTATTTTGGGATTGAATTTACAAGTATTTCTATAACTGATATAAATAAAAATTCTATAATAATGTCAAGTATGCCTTGAATTGGAAAACACTGAAAGTAAGTCACCCTGTTTAGTGGTGGAATTGTGGGGGATGCTAGCAAAGGTGTTGAGCATTTTTAATATTTTTGGCTAAAATAAATACAATATTGCTGTAGAAACATTGAGTTTAATTTTCTTAACATGGTGACATCAATATTTATTGAATATATCTCAATAGTGTCCTTGAATATAAAGACAATATTATTTTCGCTTCATTTAAAAAATTTGTCATCTAATGCTTCTATGCTTTGACAAATATTCACCATTTCATGATATCACCATGTGGAAAAAATTAAACTCTTATGTTTGTACTGGAGTAATATTTTAATTTATTTTGGCAAAAAAAAAGTTTTGCCTCTAAAAACTGAAAAACCATTTACCTTTTTTCATGTCCTGTACATTCCCACCTTAATAGTTGTGCTGTAACATTTTGATAAAGATATAATTTGGTATGTTTATATCAAAACACTAATCTAACTTTTGTAATATTTCAGGCATAAATCTGCTGCCATAAGTAACCACTTATTGCTTGGACCGGCCCTTAATAGTAATTAAGTTCACATCGCTTGCAGACAGGAACAGTTCAGTTAGAAGACAACACAGGACATTTTTTGTTGAACCATTATAATCAAAAATAATTGTGCCTGAACTTCAAATAAATTTACAAGTATTAAGGATATTGTATCTTTTCTGAAAACCAACCATTTACTTTTTTTATAGATTAATAAATTAAGACTATGGTTTTCATCTCTTAGAAATAAATAGAATTCCAAATAGATATTGAAATATTTTTTTTCAGTGGCGTCGTGTCAGGGCAGGCACTTCTTTCCTTTGATTTAAGATATGTAATTATTTTATTTAATGTTTGCAAAAATATTTTTCTTGTAATCATTTAAATGTAATTCAAGCATCAGTGGGCTTGGGAAAAAAAATCCCATACAGGTCAGTGATCATAACATGAATGCAAGACATACACTAGTCCATCTATTGGTTGAAAGTCGGTATCTGTCTGACTTTCATCCCATTGCTCTAGCTAGTATGGTTCTTATTTGTGACATCATAGATTCCGAAGGGGAGAGAAGGGGAAGAGATGCAGATGTCAGGTGAAAATGCAAGCAGCTGAGCTACAACTTCTCTTGCCTGAAAGGTTACGACTTTAACCGAAGTCACTACCCCTTCCTTCCCCTTTCAAAACATAGAGGGATGGTATGGGATGAAAGGTGAAATTAATATGGTAAAGTTACTGATTGACTTAGTGCCTAGACATATCTAAGCCCGGTACACATAACACAACTTCTTGTACATAAAATTGTACAAGAAGTTACAGCCTAGAAATGGTGTCATGTGAACACGAAAATGTGTACAGGATCTGCTTTGCACAACTCATTGTATACAATTACAAGAATTAGAATACATTTTTCCATTTTTCTTGTACAACTTTTGAGTTGTAAACATGATAACTTCGTTTAATAGACAGTTCTTTTTTTTCAAAAGAGTGATTGTAAGGAAAACAGCCAAATGCTTAAAAACAAACAAAATAGTTATAATTGAAGAGGGTAAACCCTAAATATAAAGATTTTCAACTGTTTTAAAAAAACTAATTAAAATATGGAATTTTATTTTTATTTTCTTAATATTTAGGAATGAATCAGAAATTATTTAAATTGAATACCAATATTTTTCAAATTATTCAATCATCGTTTTTCCATAAAAAGGTTTTTTCAGATATATGCAATCACAAATGCCATATGAACAGTCACTGACTAAAATTTGTATGCAATACATGTGACCAAGATATTGTACACATTTTTGTACAAGAAGTTGTGTTGTGTGTATCAGGCTTTAGAGTTTAGTGGAGTTTATTATAGTAGGTACTTTTGTTCTGATACGTATCAGAAAGGTTTATAAGTATATATCTCTAATAAGTAATAACACAATAATGTAAATCACAGAACAGAAGGATGTCCAAAGCCACAACTATCATAAAAAAGACACCTCCAAATAACTTCTTGAAGTATAAAAACTTTGAAAGAAATAGCTTGGGAGCACCCCTTTCAAGCTTGCCTAAGAATTTTGCTCACGAGATGCTACTGTTCTTTGTCATTAAAGAATAAAAACCAACATAATACAGATTTTCTTTACAAGCTTATAATAAAATAAAATACAGCAATAATACAGACAGCTCTCGATATTAATGTTAGTTCCATTCTTGAAATTTTTTAAGTAAATTAGTGACCCTAAACCAAACATAATTTTGACTTAAAAACTAAAGTAATTGTTAATGGTTAGGTGAAATGATGCTTGAGTACTAACCTCTTGTTTATTTCCAATATTGCATTTTATTTTAAACTGCTTATTGTTATTGAAATTAATAAATACCACAGGCCTAGTGTATAAATTATTGCGCCTATGCTCTACCACTGTGCTATCAAGTGATTGTACCATGCTCAGAGTCATTTTTCACTCGTAGTTTGAGGTAAAGTCTATAATGAAAGTGTGAAATTCATCGGCTACTTGGAGTTATCATTGAAAAACAGCCACCATAGATCGGGGTCAGCTTTATGTTGCTACTCCTACAGCATTTAATTGTTCAGTAATAACTAAGTACATGAAGTTTGAAAAGATCTAAGGCTATGGATACAGTAGTCACTGACATATTTTAATTAGTGCAAAATCAAAGCTACTGGGTTCGATTCCTATGTCCAGGTGTCATTTTTCAATTAATTTAAATATATCAGCTACGGTTGTATTTACAGCCTAAGAATATTTCCAACTTCACATTATAATGTTATTTTTGCCCAAAGATGTACTTATAAAAATTAATTTAATTTATTGTTGATACAGTCTTTCAACTACTGAATTCCATTGACAACTTTATTTTTTATTTCAATCAGAATACACCACTTCTAAAGTCTCTGATATTGATTATTAATTTATAGCTGATTGAATTGCAGTCTACTATAAAGAATGATTTCTTTTGAGACTATTAGGGTCTTAATTTTATTTATGTTCTTGGACGCTTATAACAACTGGTTGTCAATTGAAGAAATAATCGCTCCTAGCAGAAGAAAGAGAGATTATTATTCTCGTTTGGAACTTAGTGCACATTTAAAAATTAATTTTAAAGATTATTTATGTTTATTTATCTTATTATAATATTAAGTGATTTTATAGTAGTAGGCCTACTATCTTTCATTGTGTAAGGAGTCAAGTTTCTTAGTTAGTTTTATAATCTCAACAACTATTGTTTCAAGAATCAAATAGCCCAAGCTATTATTTATGCTTTTTAGTGAGGATTACTCCATCTAGATATATTCTGAAAATTGAAAAATGACACCTGGACAAGGGAATCGAACCCAGGACCTTTGGCTTAGTACACCAATGCTCTACCACTGAGCTATCCAGTAATCGGTCAGTGCCCAAGGTCATTCTTCACTCATATTTTAAGACAAGAGTCAATGATGGATGTGTGAAAATCGTCGGCTACAAATGTGTGACTGGCAAAAATTGTTTTAAAAGATAAGAAAGGACTCAATTTGGACCGTCCTTTAATATTGAATTTTATTTAGTGACATCACTTTCGGCACTCAAAACTGCGTCTAAAGTAAGGGTTAACCTTTGAGGAAAGATAAACGTGAGTATCCATGAAGATGTTATAAAATATAAACCCCTAAAAAGGAAAAAAAAAGTAGAATTTCTACAAGAGATCATCAGTCTACATTATTGGCTGAAACAGAATTTATCACCTAGCATCATCCTGTTACTAGAAGTTTTAATTATAATTTTTCCAAATAACTCATTATTTTAACCTATGATAAAACCTGTTATTTCATTTCAGAGAATAGTTCTGTTCCACAACTTAATCCATGTATTTTTTTTTCACAATTCAAGTGAGTTTTAAAGGTTTCAAATATTACTTAACATTACTTATATTAATATTATAAAATAGGAGGCATGCCTTATTAGGTAGGGTTTATTTAAGGATATTTCATTTGTCGCCATAATTACAATCACTCTTTAAATTTAATTGTGTCATCTTTTTATTTCGTATATTAATGCACATTGTATTTTTGAACATTGCATCCCACCTATGGATATTTTCAGTAGATTGAATGTCCATGGCCAGAGATTAACAATCTGCTCCAGTTGTAAGTATCCAACTTGGATTTTAAAAAAATATAGGTATAGTCCAGAGGTATTGAGAGAGGGGTTTTCGTCTTACCTCTGAACAGTTTTTGGGGATTAATTAATTCGATAAAAATCTTCCTCCCTAAGAAAATAAAAGGGGTTTATAGTTGGCATCCAATACAATAACAATTCATTAAATTCATTAATTATAAAATATTTAAGTTTAAAGTATATATTAACTGATTGATAAATATAATACTTTTTTTAAATACTTTTTATGACATAATTCAGAACAAATAATTGTGTAAATTTTAAAATGAAGGTAATAACACTTAAGTATTATTCCTAAAATTCTTTAATAGAATTAAAATAACTTGAGAGTTGGCTGTATTGAATTAAAATTTGTTTTATTATTTGCTTAGCATAATCAGTTTTGTGTATTGATAATTCCTGATTAATAGATTTTTGTAACACTTTCAAATTTTGTATGTTTGTATTTTGACTTTATTTTGTTGTGTTTGTGAAATTTACCCATATAGCCAGAATATCAGATTGGCATATGATACCAAAAAGGTCAGATTTATTTTGTCAGTGGGGCGCCTCTAATCGGTTTTTTGAAATTTATCTTTTCCTCCTATTAGTGTTTCAGAAATTAGGTTATTAATTTATGTAGGTACTGTGGGCTTTCTGAAATTAAAGGTTGCCTCAAAATAGTTTCTATCAGTAACAGGAATAAGTTATACAAGTGTGAGTGTAGTCAACATTTTGGCATGAGCTTAAGTGTGCTTAGATATTCTGCACTTTTAAAGGATGAATTGAAAGAACTGCTTCTCCTCCACTCCATAAAAGACAAATCTTATAAAACAAAAGGAGGACCAGGCTAACCATTCTAATTTTCAATATAGAAATAAACCATGTTATCCGTCTTTACTGGGGCTTCGCATGGAGTGGGTTGGTTGTCTTAAGTCGTTGGGCCTTGCCGGCGCGGCGGGTGTATCCCATTCCGTGGGGGTCACCGTCTGAAAGGACGAACAGGTTGGGGGGGGGGAAGGACAGAGTCCCGGCGACACGAGGTCGCGGTGGGAGGTAAGGAGTAGGAACAGTCCCGGCGACACGAAGTCGCGGTGGGAGGTAAGGAGTAGGAACAGTCCCGGCGACACGAAGTCGCGGTGGGAGGTAAGGAGTAGGAACAGTCCCGGCGACACGAAGTCGCGGTGGGAGGTAAGGAGTAGGAACAGTCCCGGCGACACGAAGTCGCGGTGGGAGGTAAGGAGTAGGAACAGTCCCGGCGACACGAAGTCGCGGTGGGAGGTAAGGAGTAGGAACAGTCCCGGCGACACGAAGTCGCGGTGGGAGGTAAGGAGTAGGAACAGTCCCGGCGACACGAAGTCGCGGTGGGAGGTAAGGAGTAGGAACAGTCCCGGCGACACGAAGTCGCGGTGGGAGGTAAGGAGTAGGAACAGTCCCGGCGACACGAAGTCGCGGTGGGAGGTAAGGAGTAGGAACAGTCCCGGCGACACGAAGTCGCGGTGGGAGGTAAGGAGTAGGAACAGTCCCGGCGACACGAAGTCGCGGTGGGAGGTAAGGAGTAGGAACAGTCCCGGCGACACGAAGTCGCGGTGGGAGGTAAGGAGTAGGAACAGTCCCGGCGACACGAAGTCGCGGTGGGAGGTAAGGAGTAGGAACAGTCCCGGCGACACGAAGTCGCGGTGGGAGGTAAGGAGTAGGAACAGTCCCGGCGACACGAAGTCGCGGTGGGGGGTAAGGGGTAGTCGGGAAGGATAGGTGACGACGATGAAAAATGCTCTTTTCAAAAATAGTGACGATTTATTATGCTCTTGTGAAACGGCGGTGTCCCAGGGTGGGTCACCACTGAACTTGAATCAAGATTTCATCGGCTTATATACCCTCCGTTGCTGCCTGGCCTTGTCCAATCAGAGAAGAGGGAGCTTCCCATTGGCTCGGGAAAACGAAAGTGATATTGCCCGCCAAGCGAGCCAATAGGAAGAAGGGAGTTGATTACAGAGGTAAGAGTGTCACGGACGGCTCGGAAAACATGGACCGCGAAGGGTCCAGGCAGTAGGGAGGGGTTAGAGCGGCCGGCTCAGATAACATGGATCGAGCGGTCCAGGCAGTAGGGAGGGGTTATAGCGGCCGGTGCGAGTGCGGAGGAAAGATACAAGGCTGCCTGAGCAAGAGGTACAACAACCAAAGTTAATGAGATATGCTACCCACATCCAGTTTTATTTTCAAATTGATTAAATTGGCAGTATGTATTTAATGTGTTAACTTATATAAAAATTATTTAATGTTTAAAGGTTAAGACATATATATTGTCCTCAAAAATAAAAATAAAAATTAATTGATTAAAATAAAGTTACTAAGTTGGTAGATATACTAAAGTGATGTTGCAATACAAATATATGATTACGATTTACTTCCAGTAAAAAACATATGTCAGAATATGAACATTAAACATAAAATTACTAATTCATCATCAATTAAGCTACACACATGTTGATGAAAACTCTAAAAATATATAAATACATGTTAAGAAAGTTATTACAAAACTTATGTATAAACTATTATAGTCTGAACAAAACATTGTTTTAAGCTCAAATAAATAATGATTAAAAAGTATTAAAAATATTTGAATCTAAAGGTTATCCCTAACCAAATGAATTATAATGCACTCATTAAATATTATTGTCCAAAGACATTTAAAATATACAAAATAATATAGAAAAACAATGTTTAGTGTTAACATGTATTAAAGTAAAAATATTATAAAACTTAATTTGGAGTTTAACATCTTCCAACAATTTAAATGAAGTAGAGAATGTTATAGAATAATCTAAGCCTTATCTGTTTTTGTCCTATTACTCCTTATGGATATGCATCATTGGAAATTCCGGCATGTTTCGGCACTATTGTGCCATAGTCATGGACACTGCAAAATAAAATTCAAGAAGCATGTAGATAAATTAAAACTCAGAAGTTAAACCAATAAGTATGAGAATTACTGTTCCCTTTTTTACGAATTCATAATTTTACAACAGTAATACTCATACTTATTGGTTTAACTTCTGAGTTTTAATTTATCTATATGCTTTTTGAATTTTATTTTGCAGTGTCCATGAATAAGGCACAATAGTGCCGAAATATGTCGGAGTGTGCAATACTGGATATCCTTAAGGAGTAATGGGACAAAAAGAGATAAGGCTTAGATTATTTCACTACATTCTTTACTTCATTTAAGTTGTTGGCAGATGTTAACCTCCAAATCAAGTTTTATATTCATTTTACTTTAATACATGTTGAACTTTAAATATTGTTTTTCTATGATATCTTGTACTTTTATATTTTAAATGTCTTTGGACAATAATATTTAATGACTGCATTATAACTCATTTGGTTGAGGATAACCTATAGATTCAAAAATGGTTTTACTTTATTTATTTGAACTTAATAAGTTGTTTTGTCCAGACTATATAGTTTATCCGTAAGTTTTGTAACAACTTGAACCGCTGCTCTAGTTAACACCAGAGACATCGATTGCTAACAAGTTAAATAAACATGATAGGAAACCCTTGAAAGCAAAAGATATGAGTGCATTTTAACAAATCAGTTTAATATAACAAAAGACAGAGATAAGTACATAGAACATCTTCAGAGCACAAACCAATATATATTAAAACAGTCCTTAGACTTGTCCATGTTAATTAGCCACACAGATTGTTATATGACTGATACTCTCCAAGCGTGAGTATGGCGTGAAGCGTCCACTAATTATACAGGTTAATTTATGCAAGTTATAATCTGTTGTCTGTCGGCTCCAGACGTAGATAGAGTGGTCGAAAATATACATTAATTAATAGTACAGGGTAAGTTCTAATTAACTGTTCTCGGCCTCACTTTGTCATGAGCTGGCGCACGACCAATTGGTCTGTGTCAGTAGGGCAGTAATGACCCACAAGTTGAGCATCGAAACTGGTGAACAACACAAATCTAATATACCTAACTAAGTATTTCCATTAGGTCACAAACAATCTTAACAGCCCGTTTCTCGACTAACTGCCTCGCAGACTACAAAATGGTCATATGGGCTAAGGTTTGGGAATCATTCCCATTTAAACTGCCGGTCTTAAGGACCAAGCAGAAAATATGTGAAGTACCAAATGACTTCACGTCAAGTAGACCAAGTTGACCAACTGCCTCACAGACTACAAAAATGCTCATACTGGTTAGGTGTGGGAATCATTCCCTTTAAACTGATGGTCTTGAGGACCAAGCAGAAAACATGAGAAGTACTAAATGACTCCACATAAGTGAACTAAGTCATAGAAAGCTAACCTAAAGAACAATGAACATTAATAATGAAAGAAGCTAATCCTCTTAACAATTTATACAAAATACCTAAGAGACTAACCCGGCCATAGAGCCGCCTACTCCCTACAGACTTGAACAATTAATCAAACTTCATAATCCTTTCGGCGGTCCTGTTGGTCCCTCGGCATAAACATTGTTATTACAATTTGCGTGAAGTTGAGTCGAAGAGAGAACTTCGTAGAGTGTAGACTATCCTGAAGGTGATGAATAATTGTAATTGTATTTTTTCCCAGCGAGTTAGGGTGTTATAAAGTGGCTTAACGCAAAGTATCATGGGAAGTAAAGAAGGGGGGAGTAACTTCACTACCCGGTGCCGGTCAAGTAGGCCCGGGTAAACAAGCCTTCAGCACACTAGCAGGCCACGTGCTGCCTTCGGTCAAGTAGGCCCGGGTAAACAAGCCTTCAGCACACTAGCAGGCCACGTGCTGCCTTCAGTCGTTGTCTATGTTTGGACAGGTCAGGTGCATCGTTATGAGAACGGCGATGGAGGGTAACCCTTTTGATGGCGCTGGTCTTATTCCATGAAGTATCAGAGACGTGGTATGTAACACATGGATATCTATACATTAATATACTTTCATTTATATCAGGGAATAATATATGTGTTCTTGACCAATTATTAAGTGCAGCAATTTTGGGCAGTACAGGACTAAATTGGTTAGCCCATTACAAACTTTCTTAATGTGTATTTATATATCTTTAGAATTTTCATCAACATATGTGTAGCTTAGTTAATGATGAACTATTAATTTTATGTCTAATGTTTTTTACTGGAAGTAAATCATAATCATATATTTGTCTTGCAACATCACTTTAGTATATCTACCAACTTAATAACTTTATTTTATTAAATTAATTTTTACATATTTTTTGAGAACAATATATTTAAGCCTTAACTTTAATTATATTCACTTCTTACTCTAAACCATTTTTAGAATGTTTTCTAAAATGTTATTCTGTAAATGTATTTTAAGAAATAAAAAGAACATTCATCATTTTGTTGATGTGTTGGTTACCTTAAAACTACAAATGTTCATAATGACCATCATCATAAATACATTTCTAACGACGATGTGCAACAGAGCGACAGTGTTGTATTGTATTGCTTCTAGCGGATTAGTGGGACAGACATTTTCAATGATGTGTCTCATGTCCTGCATTATTCTTGTTTTGGTTTTGTACACAGTGTTCTTTAGAATACCCCACAGATAAAAGTCCAGTGCTAATAAAGTCGGGAGATTGAGGTGGATACGCCACACTTCCTTTTTGTCCCATCCATCTCCCAGAGAAAGTGATATCAACAAAATCTCTAAAATTGGTGTGGTAATTTGGTGGTACACTTCATCTCAAGGCAAGTCAATAAGAGGAGATAGGGCATTATCTTGCAACATTGGGTGGTGCACCATAAGTTGCACTTTTCATCCCAAAACAAGTCATTAGGTAGGTGAGACCTGTGACAGTCACTTCAAAGAAAAATGATCCCTCTGTAAGAGGGAGGCACCACACTAATATATCTGGTATGTTAACGCCTTGTTCCACAACATGTTGATTTTTGGTATCCCAGTACACACAGTTAAGTTGATTAACAGTAATCTGCCATTGAGTTTAAAATTGACTTTATCAAACCAAACGATTAAATCCCAAAATACTCATTTTTAACAAAATTGTTAAAGCCAATTTAAAATTTTTAAAAACCTTTCATTTGTAAACTACCCTTAAACAAAATTTTACTCAAAAATCAAATATATCATGCAATTTTTCATATCAAACAATCTCAAGACACTCATTTGAAACAAAATCGTCGATTAATTTTTTTAAATATCTCAAGTTTTTGAAAAATCAACCATTCAACTACCCAAATATGAAATTTTAAATAAAAAAAATTATAAAGTGTTACTTGTCATACTCCACAATTACTTGATAAATATTGTTATTTAAATCATTGGTTTTATTTCCAAAATATTTTGAATTAAAAAAAATCTACTCAGTAAACTGCCCTTCAACAAAATTTGCCTTAAAACCAATGTAACAGTGCCATTTGTCATGTTAAACAAGTTCTGGGTGTGCACTTTAAACAATATCGTCACAGCCATTTTCAAAAAATTTGGAATTTAAAAATAATCACTCATTTGTAAACTAGCCTTAATTTAAGGACAAGTGTCAAAATCAAAAAAGGTTCTATATATAGCCCTTTAAAACTTAAATATCAAGTTTGAACATAATCCAATGTTTTGGATTTGTGGCCAGGGACAAACAGACTTATAGACATACAGTATTGTAGAAGCCACTTTTTTGGGCTTACATAAAATGTAAAAATTCATCATAAGCTTTATATTGATTCTTCTTACGATTATAATACTTCCTCTTGAATATGACAAAGTAATAAACACATGCCAGGAAGATGGATACAACATAGTTGAATTAGACACTGTGAAAAAAAAAATCAACCGAATGGGGAAATTTATCTAATGGTGGCACTAGTGCACACCTGGAGAGACATTTGTCCTTCTCCCCATTTACTATCCCTTAATATCGCAAATATATTTATTAAAAGGCTTTGTTAACTTTTTGTTTTCACATCGTGTCTTATTACCAGTTCAGGTTAAACACTCGTGAACTAAAAGGCTTATGTCTTTATGGGTTAGGAAGGTTATATTTATAGGTAGTCTACTCACGTATGTGTGGAGGGAGAATGGAAAACAATTTTGTAAAAACCACTCTATACACCCGACCAAGATTCAAACCTTGATCCACCATCATCGGTGGTCTTATTTACTGTGAGAGTAGCGCCTTAGACTGTTTTGCCACCAAAGTTGGTTAGTTAACGTATTTAGCGAAACTAAAATATATACTTGACTAATAGTTTGTGTAATATTTTTGTATTGCTTTGCAATTTAATGTTCAAAGTATATACTGTTTTAACCCTTTATAAGTGTGGTAATAATCCATATAGTATCTACAGATCATAAATATCCCCCAATCCCTAAATTAAATATCTTGAGGCGCCACCCAAAGAAACAAGTCATTCAAACACTTATTATCCTACTTTTGAAATGTAATACATTCATTTCTCTTCGCAGACCACATTTGAAATCACCATAATAAAATAAACTTTGAGAACTGATAACATTTATCATTAACTATATTATTATTATTTCTTAGCATTGTCTCTTACATCTTGTTTGTGTTATACGCTAGCTTTATTCTCATTTATATATAATATTATATCCAACATTTTACTTTATTGCATATTTTAAATTTATTTCAAGTTTGTTAAAAAGAATTCTCTTGGACTATGTGAATCCCACAATTTGAAATATTGTTCTATCATGACTTAGTTATAGGCTAGAAATATTATTTAATGCTCGAAGTAAAAGTTATTAGCGGTTTTATAATGTACTTACGTTCTGTTCAAGACTAATTAGCATTTTTTCCCCCCTTAACTATTCATATTTCAAAGAAGTGTATACCCTTGAATTTCTTTTAGTAATGTCTATCTTCATGTTGTATATTTAACTGTTCCAGAACTTCAAACTTGTATATTTATACAGGAACATCACTTCAACAAATCCATTTCCTACCAAGTTCTTTTCATAATTCTTAGCGTGTACTTTTAATTGGTACATATATTTTTTTTTAAACGGATAATAACTTGCTTTGAAGACATTCTTAATGGCAACTTAACTCATGCTGAAAGTTCTCTATAAGCTTACATGATTTACTTTCTCTTATTAAGAGAAAACATTGTGATTGTGAAAAAAAAAATCAATCTAGAGATTATGACCAATTTTTACGTTGTATGGGAATACAAACCTCAAAAAGTATATTTTACAATTATATCCATCCCGAAGTTTGTCTGTCCCTGGTCACAAATTCAAAATGGTTTGATGAATTTTGTTTGAACTTGATATTTATTTACTATAGGACTATACCAAAAAGGTTTTTATACACTAGTCTCTAAATAAAGAATAGTTAATTGATGAGTATTTCTTTGGATCCCAAATTTTTCCAAAATGGCTCACACAATTTTGCTTAAATGATTTGTTTGACATGACAAATAGCAGGCACTATAAAATTATTTTTTGGGCAAAAATTTGTTTGATTGTTGTTTGTTCAAACACATGTAATTTTATTTTTACAGATAGCTTTAACAGTGTATGCTTATTTTAGTGGTAAAGATTCATTTTTGGTTGGTTTAAAAAAATCATTTTAAAAAACTATTTTTTTTTAAATGGCACAAACTATTTATTTTCAAATGGGTATCTTGGGACTGTTTAGACATGAAAAATACCCTGTACGCTTTATTTTGGGTAAAAATTTGATAAGGTATTTTACTTTGGAGTGGTTTTTGAAAACTTGAATTATTTTTAAAATGGCTATATAAATTTTACTTAAAATGTATATCTGAAGAGTTTTTAACATGAACATGACAAAGTTGTAAATTTGTTTATCTAAAATAAATTAATCTAAGGGTAGTTTACTTACAACAAATTATATAAAATTTGAATGTTTTGTAAATTGACATTCAAGATTGAATTTAAAATGGGAGTCTTTTATTATTTTATCATGATAAATAAAAATATATATTTGCATCTTTAAAAATAAACGACTTTATGGTAGATTACAATTAATTCATTTTCGAAAATTTGTATTTTTGTTTAATATACTTTAACAATTTGGTTTGAATTTTTTTTTATATAAAGAGTGATTATTGTGACTAAATGGATTGTGTTGGTTTTTATGAATAGGCCTAAGACTTATTTAGTTTACTAAAACTATTTTTTTAAATTCTTTTCAAATCCATAATACACATTAAGAGAAAGTTTGTGCGATTGCGTCTTACCATTTATTTATTTACTTGCTCCTGTCCTTAAAATACAAAAAATTAAAACAGTATAAATAAATATTAATAGCTTACTGTAGCTTTTTTTAATAATATATTTTCCCAATATTTTATCATCAAAGGGGAAGAATATGATAAATGTAAGTAAAGTGAACCAAGCAAACAATAAAGAATGGCAACTCAATGTTAAAAATAAACCCCGTGATTCTGTGTCACCTTTGAACACAAAATTTAAACTGAGAATGGGGCATACAACCTTTATAGCCAATGCTCCCTTTCATTACTTTGAGCTAGGAAACTATGGTCAATATAAACGTGTAGTTGTTAATCTCTGAAATAATATAAAACAAAATCCCTTGTTTTGCCAAAGAGACTAACTCAAGACATAAACTTGTATTAATACCATAAAACAAAAAATAATTATTGTCATAATTTATTCGCCTTTCCAGACTGTTTGCATATTTAGAATAATCTAGTAGAGTACGAGGAAGGTAGAAACCAGAGGAATTAAATCAGCATTTTTGGGGAAAGGTTAGGGGGAAAAGTTAAAGAAATAAAATAAGCAGTAAGCCCGGCTAGGAGAACCCTGACCTCCCTGTCAGTGAAAAGAAAGACCAGATCAATTTGACACCTTAGCACACTTGGGCACTGGAACATGGTATCATGGTAATTAAATAGATACCTTAGATTTAAGGGTTGTTTTCTTTAGAACATCTCTAGTATCATGTTGACCCGCCTCGGTGGCGTAGTTGGCTAACGCGCTTGTCGTGTTGAGCTCGTCTGCTGAGGATGGGGAGATCGAGTTTCGAATCTCGGTCGGGTGAACTGGGGGTGGTTTTTCCTAAATGGTTTTACACTCCCCTCCACGCAAATGCGGGTTCACTTCCTCTTAATTCAACCTTCCTAATCCATTAGCGTAATTAGTACTTAAAGCGTATAACCCGAACGGGTAGTAAGACACGGTGCTAAATAATAATAAAAGTATCATGTTTTTGTGTGTAAATAGATGAGCTAGTTCTGGAGTCATATTGGTGAGCTTTTATTACCTAGGAAGGTATAGTAGGATTCTTGTTATGAGAAACCTTATATACAACAAAAAATGTTTCAGTCAATGACAACATTTTACTATATTAAGTGGAAGTGTGTGAAGCACACTTTTTATATGAGAAGAAAAGTCAAACTGGATTTTAATAATACTATTAGCACCGTGTTTTACTACCCGTTCGGATTTTACCCTGAAGTACCAATTATTCTAATGGGTTAGGATTTGGTTATGTTTAATTTAGAGGAAGTGAACCCATATTTGTATGGAGGGAGGGAGGAAAAACCATTTAAGATAAACCACCCATTGTTGACCCGACCGAGATTCGAACCTAGATCTCTCCGTCCTTGGCAGTCTGACTCAACATGAACCATTACGTTAGCCAACTATGCCACCGAGGCGGGTAAGCTGTATTTTGAAAAACACAATGAAAATATACGGTTTTCTTGTTGTCATATAATACTACTTTTAGTTTTTAAATTATCCAGTAGGTAAAAATAAACAGTTATAAAAAAACATTATTTTACGGTTAAATATCTGTTTTTTCCTATGTCTACGTTATATTTGTCATTTAGCCACGAGTAGGTGTTAAAGACTTCTTAGTAGCTACCATTAGAATTATCATTTATGGTAATATGTCATATCTAGTGATCTTTTTTTAAAATAATTTATGTACCAAATTTTTCTTCTTAGTTAAAAATGTTTCGAATATGTGAGGGTTATTGTGGTTGTCGAAGTCAAAGTGAAGGATTTTTTTTTAACAGCACGCGTTGTATCTGCCCCGGTTGTTCAATATTATAGATCCTGACCGGTTTAGTATATGATATCGTACTTGATTCTCGTGAGCCAGTGACAAACCGGCGATAGATTTTGATGTGTTTAGACAGCACGTAGTTTCTAGTTACCTATCAGATAATGTACTATGGAAGTATTGGTGTATAAGTCTTAACTTTCTTGGTTCTACTATGGTGTAGCAAACTATAAGAGAGAGTCATAATTATTACTAGATGTTTTGTCTTACGACAGGTCCATTCCTTTTGTCAGTTAACTTAGACCACCAATTCACCCTTTCTTATGCCTCCTCAAGCTCCCAGAATTTACTTATTTCCTTCAAGTCATCTAGTATTTCAATTCTCCTCCCTAAGCTCCACTTTCCCTCAACCTTTCCTTCTATAACGTCATGCAGAAGACATTTATTCCTCATAAGGATGTGTCCGATTATGTTAGCTTTGTGCCGAAGAATCGCATCGAAAATGGTTCTCTTTTTCAACCACTCGTCTTTGGATTTCTTCATTTGTTACCTTGTCTGCCCACCTAATAATCTCAAGTAATAGTGTAATCTATCAAAGTTAGACTGTTACCTTTCAATGTAAATGGAATGTGGAATATATAATATATTTAAAGCTAGCTATTGCGATAGTTAATAGTTTAAAATATTACTACATAGTAGATTTTTACGTGAACATTACGATAGATTAGTTCAGCTTAGTTTTCTAAATTTGGTCAGGTGATTTAACAATGTGGCTTAATACTAAATATACAAGTACGTACCGTAGCTATTGTGGGATTTTTTTGGTCACTTATCTATCAAACTTCATTATTTACTATTATTATTATTATTATTATTATTATTATTATTATTAGCACCGTATTACTACCCGTTCGGGTTGTACGCACTTACGCTAATGTGTAATGGTAGGGTGATTGTGAGATGAAATGGAGGACCTACAGTTTAACGTGGAATCCGAACCACGGTGGAGACCTGGAATTCATCACATTCACAAGTTGTGATTAATATACTTCTTGTCAGAGGTGAAGGAAGGTTTTTGTGATCAGGTAAATCTGTGCCGGGATCGAGGATTGAACCCCGGACTCCCAGCACTGAGGTCCGACACCTTACCCATAGACCACCAGGTCACCTAATTTCGTCATACACAGCATATCATTTTCGCAGAGCTTCCTCAGTAATAAATAAATGAGAGGGTATTAGAGTAACATTCATGAATTTACTCTGAAAGTGTTCCCTCACCCTCTTGGCCAGTAAAGTTTGCAAGTGATCCTTCTATAGGGGTTTGAAGGGGAGGGGGGGGGATAAAGGAGAAGAGACTGTAACACCCTGTTTGTGAAGTGAAAAGTGGCACAGAGTCTAGTAAGGGGAAGAAAGTCTTAACGTTAATGCACATTTGGTTAACGGTTCCGTTCCTTCACACGGATGTGGACCCCCCTCCCTTCCCTCCTTTACGAACTTGCCCCCCTATCATTGAATACCCCTTCTAGAACTCACTGTCCTCATTCCTCCCTCGTTCCTCCTTCACCCTCGTAGATACTCCGGGACCTACAGCGAAGGTGTATTGAAGTGTGTAGCAATAGTTGCTTGCTTGCCTGTCTCTTAAGCCGATTTCCAACTTTTACTTCTTAGACACTGAATTGAGCCGATGTGTTTCTGAATACTCGCTTATAAAGTGTCCCTAAATTAAACGACTGGGGCTAGACGGAGTGGGTGGCATTTAGTTAAAGTATTGAACTTTGTTTCGGGAAAATAACTTGATAAAAAAGTGTTGTTTTTTTTGACAAAAACGTAAGACACTGTCAAGTAAAATTAAAGGACGCTACTTTTACTTTGTAAGTTAGTGAGCTAAAATTTATTTACTACACTATTATTCTAAAGTCTAACTTTAATAATGGGGGCCTTTTAGTAAATACAAATTATTTTATTATACTCTTTAGGTAATATTTAATAACACTACGGCCTAAATAATTATATATATATATATATTATGACAACTGTATATCACGTGACTAAACTATGAATACGTGAAAGTAGATCTAATAACGTTTCTATCGGTCAGATAAAACCCTATTAAAATTGGATTATATCATACAAAGATCTAGCGAAATAAACCTATAATCTCTCAAGTTAAAAACATTATACATATATTTATTTATATATATTTATTGTGTTTATATAATTACGTTTCTATCGGTCAGATAAAACCCTATGAAAACTGGACTATATCAAACAAAGATCTAGCAAGATAAACCTATCATCTCTCAAGTTAAAATCAGTAAACATATATAAAAACAGTATATATATATATATACCTTTTATAGCAATGCATATCTCTATCAAGATAAAACTATCATCTCTCAAGTTAAAAACATATATATATATATTTATTTATTTACTGTGTTTATCTTGAGAGATGATAGGTTTATCTTGATAGAGATAGACATTGCTATAAAAGGTATATATATATATATATATATATACTGTTTTTAACTTGAGAGATGATAGGTTTATCTTGCTAGATCTTTGTTTGATATAGTCCAGTTTTCATAGGGTTTTATCTGACCGATAGAAACGTAATTATATATACTTTCACGTATTCATTATATATACATCATCATTTAGGCTGTAGTGTTTCTCCAAGTTTTGGTGATTGATGAGCACGAAATAGAAATTATGGGCACTTGGGGACCACCAAGGCCAAGGGAGTAAGGGTATGGAAAGGGCGGAGAGGAGAGGGGGGGAGGTGGCAACTATACAGAAAAAACATTATTTCGAAGCAACTACATTTTAAGATTATAACTATAAGACGAAATTAATCGAGTAAATTAAAAAATATCACATTCCATCGAATCAGTAAGTAATAGTTGTTTAGTTAATATTATTAACATTTTAAACCTCATAATAGTTAAATTGTTACTATATAATTGTTCAGATTAGTTTACTTTAAGGTTGGTAGAATCTTCCTTTTCTACGTAACTTGTGATGTGTCTACCGAGGAAATAAAAAGATCATAGTACCTATGAATATTTTATATTTATTATGTTGTATTTCAAATTGTGCTAGATTTGACATTCTTTAACTTATTCTTATTGCTAAACTTCCTAGAATCTTTCGGACCACTTGATAGGCCACCGCAGGCCACCTGTGGTTCAAGGACCACACTTTTAGGAACACTGATCTAGGACCTATAAAGGTGTTTTCACCAGTTATATTTGATAAGGAATCATTTTAGCCATATTACTAGGATGTTATTCAGTATAAAATATGTAACTAGTACGTTCTTGCTTAGGCCAAAAGACTATTCTATAGAGTTGTGCCAACACTAGCCCGAAGACAGAAGGGTAAAAACAAAATAAGAAACTACACTAGGAACAACATTCTTACTGAACTCAACCAATAGTCGATCTTCGAACCCTCCATCACCGGCAATCCAGTCGGTTAAGAGCTTGGCGCCTTAATCCATGTGCCCATTTGTGAGGGTAAAATATATTGGTTCTCAGTAAAGTGAATAGCGTGATTATTTATTGGTAAAATTTGGACTAACCAAATAAATAAATATATTACTAATAAAATCTGTGTACAGTTTTAAGGTGCGGTCGAAGGGAACGCGAATATTTTAACAATTTTTACAGAATTGAAATGTTTTTGCCAAAATAAATTAAATGATTCTCCAGTAGCAATATAGAGTTTAGCTTTCTGCACATGCTAATAGCGACAGATCTTGACTATCTGTCAAGGATGTCCTGGAATTTTGTCAAAACATTTTCTCTTTATTTAAAAAGTTTTGACAAGTTTTGACAGGACACCCTTGACAGATATTCAAGACATGTTGATATTAGCAAGTGCAGGAAACTAAACTCTATGTTGCCACTGGAGTATCATTTGATTTATTTTGGCCAACAAAATTTAATGCTATAAAAACTAAAATTACTTGCTCTCCCTTCTGCCGCACCTTAATTATTAACACTATGTGAACCTTAACACAATATGTAATGAAGCCTTAATAGTTATTCATATTTAGCACCGCGTCTTATTACCCATTCGGATTACACGCTTAAGTTTTAATTACACTAATGTGTTAGGAATTGGGAAGGTTGAATATAGTTGAAGTGAACACGCATTTGCGTGGAGGGAGAGTAGAAAATCATTTAGGTAAAAAAAACACCCACAGTTCACCTGAGAAAGATTCGATCCTAGATCTCCCCATCCTCAGCAGTCTAACTCAACATTAAACTAGCGCGGTAGCTAACTATGCCACCGTGGCGGGTCCTTAATAGTTGAAATATTCATAAAGAAACATTTCACTGAATGTGTTTCAATTATATAAACAAAACTAGTAAAAAAATCCATGTTTTAAATCTAATGTATATATAAAAGCCACCACACTATTAAATATGTACCACAATAGAATTGTTTTAGATTGAAAGATCTACTTTGATAACTAATTTTAATTTGGTTTTTCTGCCAGCCCACAAAAATATGAACAAAATATATTCAAATCTACGTTGCAGTGCTAATATATTCAAAAAATGTATTATAGTTATCTCTACCTCTCCTCCACCCCCGCTTTCAACTCCTTTTTGCCTTCATCATAAATAATATAACTTTTCAAAACAACGACTCACTGAGGTAAAAAAATCTTTTTAATTTATTTATACTTGCGTAACACTTTGTATCTTTTTTTAATAATCTCAATTTTTTTAATATCTTGCTAATGAGGCATTATGGCTCGTTCATGGAAGCAACGCTTCTTTTGTGGCCCCTTTTAATTACTATGTTTACGCTTTTCTCTGTTCACACTCCCGTTGTTCACAGAACTGAGAACTTGGAATAATAATAATAATAATATGGCCTACAGTTGAATTTAGCATGATATTTTTCTAAGGATGTAGTTAATCTGAAGTCCAAATCACTGGTCACGTAGGATAAGGCATCACTCTTGTAAATATACTGGATTGTTAATGATTGGGAGATCAAGGTTCGAACTTGGTCGGGTGTTCTGAGAGTGTAAATTATTTTTCGCTATTCCTCCACAAAACTACGGGTACATTTTTTTCAAAATTATACCTTCCTTAATTCTAAGCCGTTAGTGTAAATACACGGATAACCCCAACAGGTACCAAGACGCAGATAAAAAAAAAAATATTTACAAAATTGGGATATATGCTTAATTTAGGCTCAATTCTATTATTTCATATTTTATTAAGTCTTAAAATAATATTATTTGAAAATATTTTAAATCTTAATTTCAATTAATTATTTAACAAACCTGATTCTATGGGCAAGTAATTTAAATTATGTCATGTTGGTTTAGTTGGTTTTTCGGTGACCCAGAGGTCAGCATTCAAATACCATATAGGTGTACTAAGTAAATTTTTCCACCCAAATGTTTTTGCAATCTCACTACAGGAATATTCTGGTGCATTTCCTCAAATTCCTACCTTCCCTATCCTTACCCCTTTGACTTACAAGGGGAGGCCACGACGTTCGGATCACGGATTATCTTCAAACTTTGTACACTTATAGTAGTCCATTAGGACAACATAATGAACAAGTAGTAAGGCGTACTACTTAGGCGTTTTCGAGAAAATCGCAAGAGAAGTTTGACGCGTCGAATATGTACCGGTGCGTTGCGACCATAAGCACGAGATGGTGGCGGTAGAGTGGTTAGCGTTCAAGCTCTGTAATCACTGGTTCGCTGGATCGAGTCCCGCTCATCTTCTTTTTTTT
>CABFOV010001685.1:51139-76550 GCA_902141375.1 Timema poppense | reverse complement strand
CGCAACGCACCGGTACATATTCGACGCGTCAAACTTCTCTTGCGATTTTCTCGAAAACGCCTAAGTTGTACGCCTTACTACTTGCTCATTATGTTGTCCTAATGGACTACTATAAGTGTACAAAATTTGAAGATAATCCGTGATCCGAACGTCGTGGCCTCCCCTTGTTAGTTAATATCTTTATATTAATAAATATGTATTAATTTATATATGTTAATATATATTTTGATACACACCTTTATATGTATATAATTATATATGTATGCATGTATAAATATATATGGGCGGGAAAAGCACGAACTGATAGTAAGATGTGGGGAAACAAACATTCAATCTAACACTTCAAAAACATTATGACATATTATTAAACATTATTTACCTAATATGTTTGTTTTATGATGCGATATAGATACAAAATTACTGTAGGATATTTGAAAGATAAAGTTACGTAGATCTAAAGAAGAAAACGTTTAATATCGCTGTGTGTAATTTAAAAAAACTTTCATAACCATTTTATAAAATCTGGTTAATTAAATAAATTTAAAATGTATCAAATATTTTTGAACTTCTAAGAATTAATTTTCCCGGTAACTTAGCAAAGTAGGTATAGGGAGCACGTTCGCCTATCGGAATTATGGATTACGGTTCAATCATTTTGGACAGTTAACATCTCACTGGTGTAAACAATATTTTATTTTTACCTTTTATTAAGGTATAAATATAAGCTCTAGGGTCAAGCTGCTATGTTTATCTTAAAATTAAGTTAGTATGCATATATAATAGTTGCAAATTCACTCTAAAACGTCTCATTGGGGTTATAAAAGGTGACTTAAATGAATATACAGTTTTAAGGAACCCGCCTCGATTACGTAGTTAGCTGACGCTCTAGATTCTTGTTGAGCTAGACTGCCGAGGACGGGGAGATTGAGATTTGAATCTCGCTAGAGTGAACTGGGGATATTTTTCCTAAATTGGTTTTCCACTCTCCCTCCACGGAAATGAGGGTTCACTTACACTATATTCAACCTTTCAAAGTCCTAAACCACTAGCGTGATTAGTACTTCAGCATATAATCTGAACGGGTAATACGACGAAGTGCTAAGTATTATTATTACTACTATTTGAAAGTAAAATTTAACATATTTTATGACTATAACTATACTGATAAAAATATATTAAATATTTTCATAAAAATAAAAATTGGTATGTCTTTAATTTTTAATATGTTAATTTCATTAAGTAAAGTTCCATCATTCATAAAACATAGAATATAAATATTTAAAAGTTTAACAAAAGGAAAATGTTAAAGTGGAAAGCTGGTGGAAGGGAAGGAAACAAGGGTGAGCGGGGGAAGTGCTTGGGAGGGGGGCAGGGGGCAAATAAAGAATCGCAACTGAATAGTGAGAGAAAGCAAGAGCCTTTCAAGAGATTTTAGGATTATGTGAAATGGGATGGCTGATGGAGGTGAGAAGAAAGGGTGTAGAGGTCCGGGGGATGCTTAGTTCCCTCTCCCCTTACAGCATATCCCCTCTCCCCGAGACAGTGACAGGGAGATCTCTCAAGGGTCGCGTGGTGGCACGGTCTCTCGTTTCCCACGGCGGATTCTCTCGCGTATCACGGGATGAGACGAGAGTCACGGCAGTTGGTTTGACAGCCAGTTGAGTTCATTGAAGGGGATGATGTTAAAGAGATTCTATTTGAGAATAAATAGAGTAGTTTGGAATATTTAAAATGGTGTTTTCAAAATCTAGTCTACGTGTTCTGTATCCTTAGTGTATTGACCATGTTTAAATATATAATATTAGCGCCGCGTCTTACTATATGTACAGACTATACGCATTTGTACTAATTACGCTAATGATTTAGGGTTGAGGAAATTTGAGTTTAGAGGAAATTTACTCCCATTTTTGTGGAGGAATAGTGGAAAACATTTAAGAAAACCACCTTCAGTGTGATCTATCGGGATTCTAACCCCCATCTCCATGTCATAGGCAGTCTAATCTAACACCAGAGTGACGCCTTAGACAATGTGACCACCAAGGTTGGTAGCCATGCTTAAATAGTCCTTAAATTGTACTTTCTCTCTTTAAAGTGTCCTTACTGTCCTCGGTGGAGAGTTCTTACTATCCTTAAGAATCTATTACTGTCTTTAAAGGGTATTTTCTGTCCTTAAGAAGTAGTTACTGTCCTTTAATAATATTTACTGACCTCAAATAATTCTTAATATCCTTGAAAAGTCCTTGAACAATATAAGTAATAAACATTAATTTCCGCTCGTCAAAACTTGCATGCTTTTACTAGAGGCACACAAATTGTGATGGGCATAAATTGTTGGTTGTATGCTGATACCATTTTTACATTCATACGTCCCAAGGTTGGGGTACCAGTTGTATTACTGTACACTTGCTATCACACGGATTTGTGATGATCCGATGATATACCTAGCCCACTGTAGGATTTACTTATCAGTTATTTTCTTTTCGTTGTTGAAATTAGTACATCTCAATGTTTATTTAGGGTTTATTTAATTTATTACACTTTTATTATTTTAAATACAGCAATAAAGTGACATAGTTTTTACTCGTTTAACCAAGTGACGCGGAGAGCCAGAGCCCCTTATGTATGACCTACGCCTTGCTTCTTGGACCCCTTGTCTTTAGTGTTAGAATCAACCAATACGAGAGTTCTTGGAAGTCTGATGCTGTGGAGGCTAGCTTCCTATTGGGTAAAAGGTGGCCAAATAATCACTACACTTTTAAATAGAACGGAAGAAGTTTTTAAACAAAGAAAAGTTTAATACGTAATACATTTGAATTTACTTCTGAAAATGCCTTTTGGGCTTGAAACTTAGTAAAATAAATAATAATTAATGAAAATGGTATTAATAATAAAGATATATCTTGAATTTTAATCTTGTACTGAAATTAAATAGTTAAATTATGCCTGGTCATCCATGGATAAAGTATTAAAAGGAAAATGCACATACATTTCTCATAAGAAAAATATACGTCATCCATTACTTATCAAAAAAATGAGATGGGTCCAAAACAGTATCATTGTAGTTGTTACTAGAGGCATGCAAGTTATAATGAGCCTAAATCGATATACTGTACAGTACATACTGCACTGTATATATGTATGTATATTTTATTTACACTCATCAAAATTGCGTGCCTCTAGTAAAAGCATGCAAACATTTTACTAGCGGAGATTAATATGACTTAAATTAATGTATTAATGTAATTCTACTGACAAGTATGGTAGATATAGTAGGAATCTGTTCGAAAGAAAATTTTAGATTTTTTTTTTTGTCTTTCGAAAATTATATAATTTTACTCCACATTGGTGTTATTTTAAATAGTAATTGACAATATCTATCAAGATTGAAAGCTGAAAATCACAAGACTTGACGTATGACTACGTGAATGTGAACCCTGTATCTTTTCTAGCTATCAGATGAGTTTATTCCTTTGACATTAGACTATCGCTATTTCCCAAAAGGTGATCATCCATAGCTTAATTGATCTATAAATAATAAATAAGTTACACAGATATAAATAATTACATAATATAAGCCTATCAATGTTTTATAATTAGTTTAAATTCTTTAATTAAAATTTTCAACCATAAAGGTGTACGTATCTTTTATTCACTGAAAAGGTAGCGTAAAGAATCAAGTTTCATAATTATCTCTGACGTATATGAAAGTTCGGATGGATGAAAAGTGACATGAGCGATGGGTCGTTGTAAATGTGACGTTTTAGACAAGTAGATTGATACATCACACTGTCCACATGGATATTTGCTAAGCTGTGAATTAAAAACAACCAATGTCGGCCTAATATAAGTATTTGATTCGGAAAACATATCTATACATAACAATTATTAATGGAATGGTTTGGGGATCAATTGAAGCCTTTATATATATATATATATATCTATCTTAATCATACAACTAATTAAAATAACTAAAACTCACATGGGGCATCAAATAGTCTAAGGCAGGGATTGGGAACCGGTGACCTTTAGGCCTCAGGTGCCCTTTTAAGGTGTTCGGTACGGAATCTTCGCATGCTCTATTAAGTAAGTCTCTTATTATTATTATTATTATTATTATTATTATTATTATTATTATTATTATTAGCACCGCGTCTTACTACCCGTTCGGGTTATACGCACTTACGCTAATGTGTGATGGTAGGGTGATTGTGAGATTAAATGAAGGACCTACAGTTTAACGTGGAATACGAACCACGGTGGAGACCTGGCATTCCTCACATTCACAAGATGTCTTGTCAGAGGTGAAGGAAGGGTTTGGTAATCAGATAAATCTGGGCCGGGACCGAGGATTGAACCCCGGCCGCCCGCACAGAAGTCTGACACCTTACCCCTAAACCACCAGGTCACCAGTAAGTCTCTTCATCCTTTATAAAGTATACATTCTCAAACTCTACTTGTATTCATACATCAAATTTTCTTCATTTATTTAGGTACCGGTATTTAATGTGCATTTCTGAACAGACTAATCATATCAGCGTACGAGAATTTCTATGAGCGAGCGCGAAACTGCCAAACAATTTTGCCCCGTGAAAGGTATTTTCACATATCTTCTAGTGTTATTTTAGATGCCACAATCGACATGGGACCATCGGCTTTACTTTCCCTCCGAAGGAAGCTGTGCTTCGGATTTTTATCGTTCAAGAAAAATCCATCAACCCCTGCTGGTTTGAAACCCTCGGACATCGGGTCCTGAAGTAAGCACTTTATCCCAAGACCTCCAAGGCCAACTACAATATGATAAAACGAAGCGTTTTGTTAAATTTTGATTATTTTTTTTTTGTAGAAATCCAGTCTTGAGTGATTTTCTATTAGATTCTATAATTTTTGTTAAACACTGATATATATTATGTTGCGGCTTTCAAATGTTCTAAGGTGCTACTTTGGGATTTGAATCAATCAAGAGCTCTGAGAGGGTTTTTTTCTTTCTAAGTGGTTTTCTTACCCTCACCCCACACAATTGAGGGTAAATTACCGCTAGTATTCTATATTTATAATATTTAACCGGAGTGTAGCCTGAATGGGTAGAAGGTTGCAGGCAAATTAAACTAGAGATATCGTAAAAAAATAAGTTGAAAGGATAATTTGTAAATATATCAAACACTACCTTTATTGGCGGGAGCGCGATTTAAATCGTAGATTTTTTCTTGTCTAATTAGTCGCTGAAAGGAAGATGATTAAAATTCCGGCTGGGTGTACTGAAGGTGATTTTACCTTTATTGATTTTCACCCTTTTTTAATGCGAAGGGGATACACTTCTTCTAAATTATGCCTTTATTATCTCTACCCCATTAATGCACACATTAGGATAGCTTGAATGGGTAGTAAGAGCTAGTGTGGAAAAACATATTATGAAATTTGGTTTCTTTCTTTCTTTCTTTAGTCTGTAACTTTTATAATTTTTGTGATTATATTTATTGTAACAATAGTCCAACGTAAACAAATTATGTCCAGTAAACTGGAAAATTTTATATCACGTAAGAAATAAAAGTCTTGAATTTAAGCATCCAGTTTGCATCCTATTGTATACATCAGGTATGCAACGGAAAGAAAGCTTAAATCGAATTAGAGATAAAATGGAAGGAAAAGGTTAAAGAAAAGTATCTTCTAGAATACCAAATAAGTTTTTTTCTCTTGATTGTGGCCTATACAAGACCAAGAATACGGTACATATGTTTTATTCCATTTGGGCTGCAGCAATAAAGATGTGTCCTTCCAAATGTAAAGCATTCTAAGAGACAATTTTGTACCAGAAAAATTATTAGGAAGGACTCAGCCAATGTTGAAAATAATATTTTTTAACAGTATATGTTTCTAAACTTTTACTAGGTATGTGCAAGGTACTTTCAATTCAAAGCGAATCCAAATCATATTTTTCAAGTTTTCTCGAAGTAGAAATAAGTTTAATTAAATTCCGTAAATTGTTTCATGCTTGAAAAAGTCTAATATATACGATTGTTTAAACATACGTATACACCAGCATTCTTTAGAGATGTTTTATAGCACACCATTTTATAATTTTTAATTATAATTATTAAAATCAAACAATTTTCATTATATTAATTTTAACCAGGACAACATCAGACTTTTTTGCTTGAATATTTATTTTCAAGGCTTACATAACAGTTCAAAATACAAATAATTGAATAGTTGAGTATTTTAGCTGTCAATATTTGTATTGGTAAACTTTGTAATTGATAAAACAAAATAAAAGTTTCGAAGTTTCACACCCCTAATTTTTTATTATATTATAATTATTGTTTGAATTTGTCTGTATAAATGAATGTAATATTTAAAGCATACTGGTTAAATGTTTAAATTATACTGTATTTATCTACAGTACTAGTGAAATTGACAATTTAACCGCCATTTGGAAAATAAGTTCTAGAAGGGGATCGAATATTACTAATAACATGGTATCTGCAAATTTTAGAAATATTTAATTTTCAAACAAATAACATTTTTATTTGAAAAATGTGTATATAATATTTTTTATGTGATTTAAAACTACACCATTTGAAATAATACAACATAATCTTCGCCCTTATTTGTATTGTTTGTTTATTGGAAGCAATCCAAAGAGAAAGTGTCAAATCTAGAATTCTAACCACGTAGTTTCGTTCTTGTCAACGTCCGAACCTTTTTTCCCCTCCAGCTCTCCTAACGAGCACACTCCTGAAGGTTTTTCACAAACGACTTGTGAGTAGGAGAGAGTAGGGTAGAGGGGGAGACAAAATAGTATAAACATATTTTGCGTGATTCTGTGACAGAAATGGCCAAGTATTTTTCCTTTTGAATTCATATGGTATTCGAAGCTTATGTCATGAATGGTAAAAGTTGGGATGATTGGGTCAAACTGATGGGAAGTGGGATTGAGTCAAACTCTTGTAGTAATCTATGGGTTTAGTTGAAATTTGTATGTCCTAATAATTTTACAAATTTTCATCTCGTAAATATCACACTTTTTAAAATAAAAAATAGGAAATAATATAAAGGTCTGATAGATTGTAAAAATCAGAATACATAAAAGTATTTTTTTAAATTTTATATCGCATTTTACATTGCTGGCTTAATTAATTTTTTAGTCTGCTTTACAAATATTCAAAATATATTTCTGAAGATTATATTAAAGTGTATAAATTATTTGAAAATTAACTTAACTCTTAATACAATAAAATAATAATATACATTTTCAGTTAAGCAATTTTTTTTATAATTCACACAAAAGATCATTTAAATGATCTCATTTTAAAACACATTCATCGTAGAGGCCAAAATTGGTATATAGTTTAAATTGTTGCTACTAGATAAAGATATTTTAGAAAACCCTTTGCTTTTATAAAAAAAAATTATGCTAATTTATTTTTTCACAAAGCAATTTTCAAACTTTTCTTCTACCCTTGGGCATCGTGAACAAAGTGTTTCGCAAAGTAACTGCCCTAAACTCTTCTGCTTAATTGAACATTTTTTTTAATGTTGCCAGATTTTAAACTTTACATAATCGTGTTATAGGCCTAAAGTTTAGACGTGATCCTCTTGTAAATAAACCCAATAAAATTTTCATCATAGATTGAAAAATAAATGAGGGTTTTCTTAATAATTTATGAAAGTGTATATATTTAAAAAAATAATAAATGTTATTGTAAATTATAAAAATTAAGTTTAGAATAGTTAACCAATTCATCAATTTTAGATTTTTCTTGAAAATGTATTTTTCCATCGATTCAACATTACCACGCAGAACAAATTTAGGGTGGTATTAATCCAATTTTAAATAGTGAATATTGTTTGTTACGTACACAATTAAAAATTATAATCTTATATGTTGATTTCATTGATTTTTTACACTGCTTATTAATACCCGTTTGGCTTTTACACCTTTGATTAGGCTTATGCTCTTGGAATGAGTATATTAAAACTTAGAGGATGTGAATCTTATTCTCTTGGAAGGAGAGTGGGAAGTAATAAAGTAAAAACCACTCTCAGTCCATACGGATGATATTCGAACTCAGACTTCCAAGTGACTGTTAAATCAGGCTGGATGCACCTGACATCCAACCCACGACTCTGGTTTGATTTTGAAAACTTCACTAACATAATGAAAATTTGGTTTAATATTCACTGATATTTCGCAACTCATTAACACTGTTTTCTGAAATATTTGGTCTTTTAATTTATCATTTTTGTATCTTCATTTCAATTTATAAGCAATATACATATTAATATATTATATTATAATATTTCAATTTATAAACAGCTTAAATAATTTTATATAACAAATAACTTATTTAGCATTTCTTTATAAACTTGTTTTTAGAATGGGTGTTTAGATGATAACTGTTGTGGCTCTAAAACGAATCTTGTTAATACAAATTAATTTACTTCTAATCTGACTCCTTAGCTCAGGCGGTATCGGTGAGCTAAGGATCTAGGGTCCGATTCCCGGCATTGCCAAAAAAAATATTATTGGTGAAATATGGGTTCAATCTTTCACAGTGAAGAACTAAAGGCTGTCAACTGGATGGTGTGCCTGTCCTAGTCTTTATTTTAGATTATAAAGCATATGAAGGAAGCTAGGACAGGCCTAGCAAGCTGGTATAAGAAAATATACGGATTTAATTAAATAGTAATAGGTGTAAGAAAATCATACTGCTAAAGAAACTACCGATATTCCAATATAAGATATGTGGGAAATAGTTTAGTTCTATAAGTTCTTGCTTCAAAATGATTTATATTTCAGGACTTGGCTGGGTTGCAGGGTCAGATTAAAGGAGGAGCCATGAGGGCCATGGCCATGGGCCCCGTACTTAGGAGAACCATAGAAAAACATGCACATTTTTATTACAATTATTTTAAATAAATAGAAATTTTAAAAAAAATAGTTCTTCCAAAGTACAAAAATAGATAAGTATATTCTCGCTTTCATTTCAACAAACTTAACCAAAAGCTACCTCACGCCCAGGTAGTCTAACAGGGACCATAACAAAAAAAAATGAACTATCAGTTATTTTTAAGAAACCGGTACAGGAACCTTTAAACTAAATTAAATTAAAACCGAAATTGGAACCAATAAATATTTTTAGATTAAATACAATTATTATAAGTTCTTAAGGTTTCTAACTTTTAAACAAATTTTTAGTACGTTAACTTTATACCCTAATTTCTGTTAATTTAAATTTTAAATTACCAACATTTTTTCTTACTATATATTTTTTTAAAAAGGTAATGGGGTGCTCATTTTGCAATTGACCCTTAGGCCCCGTATTCCTTAACCAAGCCCTGGGCTGTGGTCTAGCTAATTGGAGCGTCATCTATTTCACACACTGATCAGCCCATCTTTAAAGGCCTTATTTAGAATCCCGTTGGGGGTTACAAAATGGTTAATAGCATTCATTCTAAGAATGGTTCAATGGTTATAAGTTCAGCAGTAAGGAATTATACGACTTACATTAATCACCTGTATACAAATATGATGATGAATTACAACACATCCAACTTCATTGGCCACGTGTTTTAAGGCATCACTCTCGAAATAGAATATACTTCCTATTACTAAGAGACCTAAGTTCGAATCAAGGTCGGTTGTACAGAGGATGATTTTTCCAAAATGTTTTTACACTCTACCTCCACGAAAATGCGGGTTCACATCCTTTAAATATAACCGTCCTCATCCTTATAGAATCTAGCGTAATTAGCATCTAAGCGTATAGACAGAATGGGTAGTAAGAAGCAGTGCTTAAAAAATCATTAAATAAGGTTTAAATCATTTTAATTACTGGAATTTCCGTATGGATGAGACAACATTTATATTTGATTTTCGTATCCAGGTGTAGTTTTTCAACTAATTTAAATTAATTGAATTGTGGTCTTCTCCATACGGACATTCTCGTAATTACAATGGTTTACTCCTTGCGTGTTAATATTAATTGAAATTCACTAAAATTACAATCTTGTATTTCATACATTGTAGTATGACAGCCCTCCCGAGTCGAAAGTCGCTGTGGAATCAATGATTAGTCATAGTAGCTGATTATTTTCACACGCCCATTACAGATTCTGCCTTAAGATGAAGCAGACGGGAGCGCGAGTAATTTTACAGTTTTTATAGCATTATATTTTTTTTTAGCCAAAATAAATAAAATATTTCTCCAGTATCAACATAGAGCTTAGTTTTCTGCACATGCTAATATCACCAGATCTTGAATATCTGTCAAGGGTGTCCTGGAATTTTGTCAAAACTTTTTAAGTAAAGAGAAAACTTCTGGTAAAATTCCAAGACAACCTTGACAGATATTCAAGATCCGTTGATATTATCATGTGCAGAAAACTAAATTTTATGTTGCTACTGGAGAAATATTTGATTTATTTTGGCCAGTAAAATTCATTTCTATAAAAACTGTATAAATAATTTCGCTATTTTCAGCCGCACCTTAAGTTATGAGTGAAGAATGACCCAGAATACAGGATGAATCCAGGATAGCTCAGTGGTAGATCATTGCTCCGAGATAAAGAAAGTTCCCAGTTTCTCTTTTCCCTTGTCCACCTAACACTAGGAATCTTATCAAGTTTAACTCATGATAGGTTTGCAGGTAAGGCATATTCCACGGTCGTCTTTAGTTACAGGCCGGAATACTGAAGTTTGGCAATACTGCGTTAAGGCCGATCAACAACACAGTCACGTGTAGTATTGCTGATTAGTTCAGTTTGTTTTACTGTTCGGGATGTTTGTTTCTCGTGTAATTTACTTGATTTGAACATTTTCGCGTGGTTCATGCTACTCTATTATGTTTTGGGTCATAATATAACAAAACACACAATATATTAACATTTTATGTATATGATTAGTGAAAAGCAACTAACAACTGACACGATTCCAGAATCCTCAGTTTTGTACATTTGTGATTATGATTACTACAAATTACCTGTTCGTTTGGAATGCAGCTGTTGCCTTGATATATATACTATTTCAATGATCCTTCCAGAGGAGGACTAACTAGTCCATCAACAATAGTTTTGAGGGTTGGAGTTATTATTGGACATACGACGATGAAGATTTTAATAAAAGAAAAGTTTCTTCAGCACAAAAATTAGAAGCAACTTTAACTGTACATCAAATTTGGTGACGCTACTTTCACAGTAGACTAGATTACAGATGGCGGGGAGATCAAGGTTCTAATCTCGATCAGGTGTACTGAATGTAAGTTTCTCAAAATGGTTTTCCACTCTCCCTTCACATAAATGTGGGTACACTTCCTATAAATATACCTCATTCCTAAAATCATGAACGTAATTAGTAGGCCCCTACATGAGCGTATAGTCCAAACGAGTAGTAAGACGCAGTAGTATAAAAACTTTTCCTGTGTTTGGCGTATAGATACATTGGTAAGGATCCAGAATTAGAGAATTTTCAAAAACTGTCCCTACGGTAATTACTTGTGTGAACTATTTTCTTAGGTCTCGTAAACGATTGTAAAGATGCTTTTTATCAGCTACACAGAGATAGGAATGAAGAGCTCTAGAGTGAAAATTCTTGTTAAAAAAAAGATAAGTTAAACAATTTACAAAAGTACCTAATGTTTCAAAATTATATATTCCAAGGCTAGTAAGTTTACAAAGAAATTTCATAAATAATACTCTTAATTTTATTGAAATATTTGCTAAAGATTTACACCTGGACATGGGAATTGAACCTAGGACCTATGGATTAGTGTAACAATGAATACTCTTTTTAGACCTCAAGCCAATGACCATTTGTAAGTTTTATTAAACTATTCTAATAATGTTTGTGGACGATACATGAGACTTACCAAGCAAATGTAAAATTATTATTTATATGTTTATTTGTTGTATTTTTCAACTTTTGAAATATTTTTGTTTAATTATATACTTAAAACATTTTTAGATTAACTGTCAATATCGTTCATAAGGACTCATCAGTTATTAAATTAAGGAAAATGTAAATATTCACACAATTCTCCGTAAGAACCAGCAGATCTCCAGGCCCCATGACGTCACTACAAGTGGAGTTGCCACATTTAACACACTGGCTTGTAACTAAAGACGGCCGTGCCAATTCCCGAAAAATAACTATAGCGTCAGTTGTTGTTAAAGAGTTAACATAGATATTTCATTATTTCCTATAGGGGGTTGTTTATTTAATTTACTAATTTATCTATGTTTTGTGAAACAATATTTTATTCACTCAAAATATAGCTTTCATTGTGTAACTGAACAAGGAAAGTCATTATTATGATGGATATTTTCTTACAAAATGAAGAAGTGCCAAGTTTATTATATCTATATTTAATAATAAAACATAATGTTTATAAATTAGGTATGTATGATTTTGGCAATATGCATATTGCAAAACATCTTACTACCCGTCGGGTTTGCCCTAAATTATTTACAATAATGGCGTGGTGAGAAATAAAGTTAAATATTCACAATGTAAATGCGCAGTTGCGTGGAAATAAAGTAGGAAACCATGTAGGAAAAAAACACCAAAAATACAATCTACTAGTATTCTAAACCCGATTCCTCCATTACTGTCAAGCTAAACTAGAGCTTGATGCTTAATCCACATACACACTGACATATATATCCGAAATATGAAATTACTGTTCCCTAACCGGAACCGTGGTATAATTTGTCAGTTCACCTGGTTACGATAATATAGGGGTCCTGGGCTTTATTCCTGGATGGTACCAGGGGTAGTTTTTTTCTAAAGGTGAACTATTCCAATGGTCATCAGGATTTGGTTAATTAGGCTTAAGTTAGGTTTAAGCTCATTGCTGGTTTCATAACTTCATAATCACTACTGTCACACAATCTCACTGCAGTTATACAACGTATATACAATCTCCTATGCTGTACCATAAAAAAGGCTTTGTGTCACCAAAGCGTCTAAATGTAAACGCACACAGGCCACAGAACTACATACTTGCCATACGCTATTTCTTGCTTTACTGTTCCCATGGGAGAGGTTTGATATTACACTTTATACGTTTTTGTAAATCAGATTGTATTTAATATGAAAAAAGGCCACATTCTGGTTATGATTATTACAATTTAACTTATTTATTTAATATATTTTTCTGAAATTTTCAAGCAAACGCTTATCAATATTACTGTCTGCAATCTTTGCTCAGTCTGGAGCTTGAGCTTAAGGCCGATTCACACAGTACGCTAAGATAAGATTTGCTCTGCTAACTGTTTAGAAAAATAGCGGACCACGTATTTAAATGTGTTGGTTCACACAGAAAGCTAAGCTAAGCTAAGCTATGCTAATCTAAGCTATGCCTTGCTACGCCGCGCTATGTTTTTTCCTATTGCTGGCCGGGCAATTTTTCCATCCCCCATCTTGAGCCATCTTACGTTGCCCATGCGCATAACGCAACTTGGACTCCACGTTGAACAGTCACGGGGCTGGTTTTGGGAAAATAAGTAATATTCTATTTAGGTTTTATATTTAATAAATGCGTTTATGCGTTTATATTAAAATGGAAGCGTTAATTGAACAAGTCAAACCACCACCTCTTAAATTTTCTTCATTTTCCAAAACAACTGCTAACAGCTGCATCTTTTCTTCCTCAGTACTATCATCTGAACTCAAACAGGACATTTTGGAGAACGCCATCATAGCTAAACTTCACTGAAGCAGACCAGACTGAATTCAGGAGGGGATAGAGGGACCATTGCTCAGCTTAACTTAGCAATCCGTGTGTATCGGCCTTTAGGGTCATGGATTTGATTCCTGGCATGGCCAAACAATAAATCATTGGTGAAACTGGGGATTCTTCTTTCACAGTGATGAATTGATTGTCGTCGAAATGGTTGTAGTGTTTGTTCTTGAATTAGGTTAATCTGTAAATCAGGTAATGATATAATCAGTAGGATTCATAAAGTTAACGTTAGCTACCCCGAGATAATTGTTGGGACCCAAAATGTGAATAGTATGTAAAACCGTGTGTACCCAAATATAGAAAGAACACATATAAAAACATATAGTTGAAACTAGGAATTAATATTTTTTTTAACACCGTGTGTTACTACTCATTCGAGCTATACGCTTAGGAATACATTTTCTTTTAGTACCATGTGTTACTATCCGATCGGTCTATGTGCTTATGTACTAATTCTGCTAATGATTTTAGGGATTAGGAAGTGTACCCCCATTTGAGTAGAGGAAGAGTGGAACACTATTTTGTTAAACACACCCTCAGTACACCCGACCGAGATTCGAACCTCCATCTCCCCGTAATCGTCAGTCTAGTCTACCACAAGAGTAACGCGTTAGACCTTGAGGCCACCGAAGCGGTTTATAAACTATTAGAAATCTTAGGACGAACGGCTAGATTACGATGACATTCCTAGTCGGACACACTGGTTTCTGTTCTGTGAATGTGAAGTTGTCCAAAGGAATGAACGCCGGTGCATATAATCTGTAGTTACCTGGGTAGCAGCATAGTTGTTTTTGGGAATTTATCAGCGTATGGAGCATAACTGCAAGGTCTAGGGATACTTTAGAAATAGGGAATCTTACCCATGAGAAAATATCACGGACAAATGACTAGTTTAGTAAATAAGTGTAAACACCATATTTTGTAATAATATATTTAACTATCATATAGCACATCTTTCATGTTAAATAATTGTGTCCCATCCTCAATGAATAGGCAACCGGCCAAAACTTATTAATAATTATAAAATTCAACACTTTAACTCAGTCAATATCCTGTATGACTACTAAGCTAAGGGTCCCAATTTGATTTCAGGTATGGCCAAAAAAATTATCATCAAAGAAATAGAGGCTTTCATCATATATCATGATAAATGAACGGTTGTGGGCTATGTACTTTATCTTATATTAATTTAAATTGGTTTATAAGTCGCGTGTTGATATACTTTGTATGTTCATAAAAGGCACGTTAAATACCTCAAACAATAATAATTATTATTATTATTATTTTATAACTACTCTTTCAAACTAACACAAATCGACAAAAATCAACCTTGCGATTATAATAATTGCCTCAATTTATCAAGGTGTCAACTTGTTTCCATCACTGTACCCTCTGAGTAATTAACCCTAAAACATTGCCTAGAAAAGTTTCGCCATTACGAAGCAACAATAATTTTTATTGCTTTGCTGTTGCGTCTTTTAAATGCTTTCCATCCGTTTTAAGTGTTTGAGAAGAACTTATATTAGGGAGTGTGAGATGGAATTGAAATACGTGGGTGAGGCTGTAACGGAAAAGGGGAGACGTATATTCACAATTAAGTTTAAAGTGGCCAGGAGGGGATGCGGGGTCTCAAGTTATGAGAAACATCAGATAAGATCCCAGGAATGGGTTGAGATGGGTGTGAAGATGGGTAGAGTTGAAAGTTTTGAATAGATAAAATAGGTATTTAACCCTTTTCCCGAATATGTTTCTCGTTCGCTGCTCTTTAACTCTCTACCTTCTCCTTTCAAGATTTTATGAACGCTTTTAACTTAAATACTTGAGAAGAGAAATTTAACAGAAAATGTAATGTAAAACATGTTTTATAAGCTTTACGTAAATTAGAGAAAGGTAGATACAATTTGTCGTGTGTTCTCGTAAATGTATTAAAATAATATGTTTATATAAGACATCAAGCTTGTAAAACTTTATAAAGATACATTACAAGCATCATAAATTCTAATGGTTTCTGAAAATCATCTATTTAACTTTAACCTTCTAACTTCTTATCTTATCTCTCTCAAAACATAAAAATAAATAAGTATAGTTAATATAATTTTAATATGCCCACTTGTATGAAAATTTAATTGAATTTGATGAAATTTATATTCAAGATACCATGAAAATAGCACCCAGATAATTAATTTCAACCACCAATCACTTGTGTGTTTGAACATTTACATAATCACGTAAAAACTTTAGAGGGGGCAATAATATTCAATCACAAATTCTTTATTTAAACCATGCGAACTACCAATAAATAAGAATAATGAAGACAAATATCTCATCAGCAAATGAATTCGTTTAATCATTTGAAACATTTAAGAATATATAAATTGTATTTTAGGAATTAACATATATATGCTTTCTTTAGCTAGATAAAGGTGTTGTTTAAATTTTAATACAGCTAAGTAATTTTTTTCAGTAGTTCATACACGTTTTAATTTCCTATTTTCATTGGTACTTTTAATGTATTCAAATGAAAACTTAATTTATTCTATTTTTGAAACGTTTGCCTATGATAGGTTCCCTTTTTTTTCAATTTAAACTTTCTATGTTTTTTTTGTTTTTTTTTGGACTTAACATTTTGATAAATATATATCAATACATTTTATGAGAATCACCAGCAACTACTTCAAAATTTTATTTGTCGACACAAAATTTTACATTATTAATTTATTTTATATATTTACAAAATTTTGTTTGGTAGATATTTTGAGTCCAGAACTTATGGATTAGTTCAATCCCGTTTAAAAAACATATTTTCAAGCATATTACTTCATCTTCTAAAAACATTTTGAAATATTAAAGTATTAAGCTGATTTTAAACACATACAATTTTTTTTTTGTTGATCAAATATTTGAAATAAAAAATACCTAATTAATTATTGACACTAAGCCAATACTGAGTAGAGGCAATCAGGTAGCTCAGAAACCTACCAATAATTTTCAACTAAAATTACAGTTGATCAAAATACACTTTTTTTTATATAAAATAAATATAATATTCAATTGGTTATTCATAAATTATGAAAAGGGAATTGAGAGGGTCAGGGCCAAAACATGATAGCCCTCATTTCATGAAAAAATTTATTATGAATGATTTATGATAGCTTACCTCTTGAACAAGAAGTTATTTGTATAATCAGTCAAGACCTTTAGGATAGCTAATATTGACGAATCTTTATTTAGTTTTTACCTAGATTTAAGGCTTGTATAGGACCTTAAATAGTGAAAATATTCTAGCTAAATCTATGAATATTATCATGTTTTTTCCCCAACCACCTCAATTAATCCTATAATTTAAATAAATGTAAATTGTTTACACGTAGCTACAAACACGCAGCTATCAATTTTCTAAATAAAACAAATCACTGTTCGTTTTATGGTCCTAATAGTCTGCCATTTTGGCATATCATTTTGGAGGGGAGTCGTGTCCCCCTGGTCCTCCTGCCTTACCCGCTCACAATGTAACTGTCAATGGTATTAGTTAATGTTCAGCTCCCTCCATCTCCTGTAAATTTATTCATAGGTAAGAGCTTGAAATAACATAAAACATTACATTATCCGGTTTCTGATATAAGATGTAACAATTACAAGTTAAACATGAAAGAGGGATTTCCCAAGATATTACACGATGCCCATTAATTATTCCCTACCGTTATAATCCTTAATCCTTATTTTAGGAGATACTGTTGGCAGTAAAAACTCCAAAAAAATCTTTTTTCTTTAGCTTTAAATTAAAATTAGAGCAAACTATAGGGTCTTAAAGTAAGTAATTTAATAAGACTTATAATGGGTTGAAAAATTTGATAAACACACCTGTATATTCCGCTCCAAAAGAAAACACTCGAAACTAAATTAAATGTGAAACAATGGTCGGTCAAGCGATACTGAGATCTTAGTAAAACATATGACCTTTCTGCATTTTCGACTTGGTCTCTGCAAATATCGTACTACAAAGCTCGAGTTTTAAGTTTAAAAGGCCGTGAAAAAAATTGACCAAGCTGCTCTGTGACCTTGCACATCCCGGAGATTGCCGGCGTTGGGTCTGCTCACACAAACATTGGAAAATATGCCATACATAAACTGGAATTTATAGATCAAAGATAAAGGTAAACACATGGTTCTAGTTTGGTTTAAGAAATTGCATCATTTTATAAAATACTTTTTCACAAATAAACGTTCGTTCACGAGATTATTATTTTTTTAAAGTGTGTGTCAAACGAATGATATTTAATCCTAAGATAAAGATTTTAAAACTAAATTTCAACCACTGAAATCAACATCTGATTTATTTATTTATTAAACGTATTTATGATCAATTTTTTTCAATTTCTCTTTAAACATGATTAATAGGCATATTAGTTTTAGTAGAAGTGCATTGCTTTTGTTAAAGTGATTAAATCCAATTCAATATTACAATAATGATATTAAAAATCTTATTCCCTGGTGTATTTATATTTTTACTGTATTTCAATTTTAAATGCATAGTTAGAATATTTCTAAAAACAATGTGAATAGTTACCCATACCGGTGTCCATATAATAGAACAAACTAAGCTTGTAAACCTATTTTGAAAAGGTATTAAAGCATTCAAAATACAAATAAACTAATTTGTTAGATACGATTCTACATTATACCCCTTGGCGACCATTTCAAGTTTTCATGATATCTGAATGGTAATATAATAGTTAGAATAAATTAAAATTTCACTTGATTACATTAAAAATACCAATGAAAATAGGAAATTAAAACGTGTATGATCTATTAAAGATAACACAATTACTATATTACAAAATATATAATGGTGTATAATATTGCAGATCTGGTACGGAATATTTTTCCTACTTCCCAATGCGAAAGAAAGCTGTAATTTTATCAAGTAGTAGAGGTATCACTCAACATACGCACATCATTTCAAAACCCTGAAACTCATACAAAAATAAACATTATTTTATTATTAGGTGTTCTTTCTTACGACAAGTCCATTTCTTTTGTCAGTGAACTTAGACCGCCAACGCACCTTGACCTCTTGCCTCCTTCAGCTGCCAGAATTTTCTTCTTTTCTTCAAGTTATCCAATAATTGAATCCTCTTTCATCCTAGCTCCTCTTTCCCGCAACCTTTCCTTCTACGACGACTTGCAGAAGAAAATTACTCTTAACACTATAAGAAATAGTATTTTTTATAGCACCTCATCTTATTAACTTTTTGGGTTATACGCGTATGTACTAATTACGTTGATGGTACTAGGAATGAGGAAGCTTATTGTCGTTATTGAATGTTGTTTTTAATATTACTGCATGAAATGCTATGAGGCATCCAACTTTTATTTTCTTATGACTCAGGTGCACCTTTGGTCTCGAAATTTTGGAAACCTCTGGCTTAAAGTAAGATTATAAAGGAGAAATATTGGGGGGCAAATCAAGGTTTGCGAGCTTAAAAATAAACGCGTGTATACACACTTTTTGGCTGGTCACCGAATTTCTTACAACTGGTAGGTGGTGTTGCCAGTACCACAATAAATAATAACTAGCATAATTACGTTGGAAAATTGATTTAAATAAAAAATACCTTTTTGTATGATTTTTAATGTTATTTACTAATTGTTCTATGCCTATCCTGGAATTGATTTATGCCCCCCATGGTAGGAACCACTACTCTAAATTCTACCTAACTCATTTAGATCACGTTTGCGAGTAGTCTGAAAGTATATTGGAAAGTGGTAAAAAAAAAAATCGCCAAATTGTCGATCGCTAATTTATCTCTTATCTGTCCAAAGCGAAGGTTTCAGAAAACGTGGTTAAGCGTGTAGGTACATAGAAATAAATTTAATACAATTTTAAGGGTTGGGTAGGTTTATTCATATCGCAGACCAACTATATTTTCAGTACAAATTAAAAGTGTGAAAATGTTGAGATGAAAGAGAACATGAGGACAGAATTCATCCATGAAAAACTGTCTCCTTTCATTCTTGGAGATGCACGGTGAATGAATGCTGTCAACTATGGTCGCTCATTAAAATGCACCTGAAAACGTACCGCAAATACTAGGGAGGGAACTACGAGCACAAATATGAGTCAGGGGAAACGGAAACATGGTTTAAAGGGATATATTTGTGGAATCAACTAATGTAGGGTAGAAACTGAATAAGTCCATTTATCTTTCTTTTTTTTTAACACGGTCTCCGCTTGGGAAAATGTGTATACACTACTTACCTTATTAAGTTAGGAATAAAGAAAGTGGAATTTATAGTAATTGTATCAACATTTTCTTGTAGAGAGAGGGGAAAATCATTTAGGAAGTAACACCCGTGGTAAACCCAACCGGAATTTGAGCCCGTGATCTCTCCCGTCATCGGCAGACCAATCTACTACGATAGTAATGGCTTAGACTTCTTTTCCACTGATATGGTTATTTTCCATTATTAAACTTGGTGACACTCTAGTTCTTAACAGTTCTTTGACACCACCTTGAAGTCGTTTATTTTGAATTTTACTTGAGATTCGAATAGTTGTATTTATGTGTCAATTATAAAATAATTCTCCAAACTGAACTCATACATAAATTTATAAAAAAATACATCATTTTATAATTCCATTTATCGGTTGTTTAATATTTTTAAAAAGTGTTTAAGCCTTGATTCAACCTAAAAGCATCCGGCAAATCTTTTGAAAGCTGTTTGCTAATAGGAATGAATACATCAGCGTAATTGTTTTATCATCACAGTGGTCCAAAAATTATAGAACTATCAGGAAAGGAATGGTTGAACTTAAAAAAGTCCAACTCACGACCGATTAAATTGAATATTAAATACAAGATTACGCTACAAAATCAGAACGTGTATTGAAGTGCAGATTTCTGCAATTTTTGTTTCACTCTAGAATATTCATTTTTCTGTTTTGTCATATTTAATTTGGCTATCTTTTAATGAAAGCTACCGAAAATTGCATGATGATGCGTCTCCTGGCTCGAGCTGCATTACTTTCATAATTCGCATGAATTTAAAAATTCACCTTGACATGGGAATCGAAACCAGGACCTTTGGTCTAGTGCAACAAAGCTAAATGACAGACCTATCAAGGACTGATCCCAAGCTCCGGATAATTTTTCACTCATATTTAAAGGCGGAGTCTGTGATGGATGTGTGAATATCACCGACTACTAAGAGCCATCATTGATATCACAGCCACTGTCGATTAGGTTGTGGCTTTATGCTGCAAGTAGTACAAATACATTTAGCAATCCAAGAGAATCAAGACGGAATAAAGTATTATTATTATTATCATCACCACGTCTTACTACCCGATCGGGCTATGCGCACTTACGCTAATGTGTAGTGGTAGGGTGATTGTGAGATGAAATGAAGGACCTACAGTTTAACGTGGAATCTGATCCACGGTGAGGTCTTGGCAGTCTACACATTCACAAGTTGTGATTAATACACGTCTTGTCAGAGATGAAGGGAGAGTTTAGAAATCAGATAAATATGTGTTGGGATCGAGGATTGAACCCCGGTGCCCCAGCACAGAAGTCTGACACCTTACCCCTAGACCACCAGGTCACCTGGAAGAAAGTAGCGCTAGACAAGTATATATAACAACGGGACGATCCCTGGATATCTCAGTAGAAAAGCATAGTTTCGCTAATACATAAATCATTGGTTGAATTCACGTGTAAGGATATAATTTTTCAATTTATTATTCAGATACGGTTAATTTCTGTGACTAGCCTCATTAATATCCCAAGCTTCACTTTAATATATATTTAATTGTATCTCGTTGATTCCTTACACTAATTTCCTAAGTTACGTGATATTCATGGAGTGAAATGGGTTTTTGATTTCTGCAAGTTGTCGAGAGAGGGATTTGAAATTATTAGATAAAGCCTTAATTACAGCTAGTATTTAGACTCATATAACTCATAAATGATTAAATGTTCTATAAGGTTAATTTTACTTTAAAAGTATTATTTCAAAATAAATATTTTATTTTATAAGAGTATCATGTCATTTTCTTAACATACTCGTATTTTGATAAAATAAATATATATTTATTAATTTCATTTTTAATTTTATTTTACCAAACAAGGGAGATAAAAGGGTAAAGTAAGTGAGGAAATCATTCTCTATTTTCAATATGGTACAAAAAATGGTAAAAAAAAATATTAGTCAATGTAGCTTCAAAAACTAAAGTAAATACAAATTATATTTTCCTTTTTTAATTGAAGAAACTAATAAAAATATACATGGTTTTGTGTTAAAGAACTATTTTTCTTTGAACCACACGTTATGTTACAATCAAATATATTTATATTAATTTATTTGATTAAAGCCGGAAGATAGGTGCGTGTATTTATATAATAATGGGACTTAGCCACTTTTTAAACTATGACTGTAAATTATTCCGATTGTTTTTGTTATACGCAAAAATTAAAGAAAGAAGGAAGAAGAGGCAAGGCAGGATAATTAAAAATACATGAAAGGGGTAAACAATTATTATTCTAGGTGTACAGAAACCGATGTTCATGGTAGGTAAGGTAGAACTGCGAAATCGTATATTAAAAAAAAGAGAGTGAAAGCCTTAGTAATAACCGGCATGCGCGGTTTTAATTGTGATGTTTGTTTTACGATGATTAATTGGAAATGTCATGTGGAAAATAAAGGTGTTTTTATTTTGTGAGAGACCATTATAAAATAATTTTTTTTTATCAACTTTACCAAAAATAAATACATACACGTTAACGTCGGATCGGCTTTGATCAGATGATATTTGAGCATCGATATATATCGAAATATGTTTCATTGGACCAGATCTGGCAAAAACTAACTAGAAAATATTCATTAAACACAATAGTGTGTGTTGAGCACGTCTTACCATCCACCTGGGATGTTTGAATACTCACATTAATGAGGTAGTAATTTGAGAGGAAGCTTTCCTGTATTTGCTTGGAAGTAAAATAAAATAATGCTGTACATAAGCCCCAATCTTCCCGTAAACACCAAGTCAGATAAACACATTTTTGGTGCCTTAGCCACGGGACCACTGTTTCGGGTATTATAAATTAGTTTTATCCCCGCGTCTTACTATCCATAAATTGTATACATATCAGGTACTATTTAGACTAGTGTAATAGGGATATGAAAGGTTGGATTTAGAGGATATGTATCCACACTTTTGTGGAGGGAGAATGGAAAATATTGTAGAAAAAATACCCTCAGTACACCTGACTGGGATATGAACCCTTGTCTCCCCATCATCGGAAGTCTATTGTAGGAGTGACACCTTAGACCATGTGTCCACAGAAGTAGATTGTTTATTTTTACAACACCCTTCTCATGTAAGGGATAATTAACTCGTCAAGAACCATTGGGTAAAAATGCGCACATCCAAACTAAAAGAATTATTATATTTTGACAAATTTGGCCTTTAAATGTAGTTTTTACTTTACAACCACAGCTTCTTATAGTTTATTTTGACTGTCAGCGAAGTTTTAACATTTTCCTTTAGAATATACATGATTGTAATGAAATATAATGGTCCCATGGGGTGAAGGATCAGGATAGCAATAGATTGCCCATGATGGTCGGGGTTGGATTAGGTTTCGAGGTAGTTTAGGGAGAGTTCCCATCGCCACATGGGATTTATCACAGTGGTTTTTCAATACCCTGTGTACGTTGATGTGGCTTTGTTTTTGAAAACCATCCTCCTCTTTCCTTTCCCTTAGGTTTAAATGTTTAGTAATTCTGTTTTTAAAATATATAAACTAAAACAATTAGTTTACACATCTAATTTCTAGCTTTCTGATGTTTTTAACACTATATAAACACTGACTTTAGTTTATTATTTGGATTGTTTTATGTTATAAATGAATATACATATTTTTTTAAAAGAAAAAGGTTCCTGGTTCTTGTAGTAAAACATTAAAATATTTCTTATGTTCCAACTGCTGGGCTGGTAGCCTCTACATCTATAGCAGGCGCAAGCAATCGACAATTATACATATTAATACAAAAACCATAACTAATGGAAATAATTATATCCTACAGTGATTCGGGATTTGAATATTATTATATATCCGACCCATGTTGGTTTCCCCACAAATATAGTAAGTGTAGCGAAGATAAGGAAAAAATCTTAAGCATAAATATGGTAATGGGTCAAAATATGCAATTCTTAAAAAAGGGGGGGCATATAAACATTGGCAATAGGCTGTACAAGCCTGTTTATTTTCAAACAACAAGTTTATAAATTTAGTAAATTAGTAAAGTTATTACAATAGCCGGGGAAAAGCGCAAACCCCATAAAAAATATTGTAGCCTTTGAAACTATAATCATTGAAACATGGGTATTAAAAAATATATATCAAAATATTAACATGGACGATCGAGGCTAATACACGAAATATGGTATCATCCTAACAATAGATAGCTTTACTTTTTACAATACCAAAATAAATTATTAGAAAATTTACATAATTAAAAAAATATTAGGAGAATTCTGCCCTTAAATATACATACAAAATTACTCTATCTGAAGTCGGCATCAACTACCCGAGAGGTGGGATAGTCGCAATACCAGGCACATAATATATTTAAGTAACGGATATAGAAAAGTTTACTGCTACCATGACAACTATATAAAATATTATTGTCCTAGACGTTATTTAGTATCCCTAATTTAAACTTATCACAAAGTTTCATGTTATACAAACTTACTCTTCATACTGTCATATCGGATAGATTTTATAAAAAAAAATAAGGAATGCACAAACGCGAGTTACCTACATATGATGAATACACATGGATGAGAAGTCCTCAATGAACCCAGATATAAATTTAGCGTTCAAATCAGACCAAAATGTAAATTTATTAAAAAATATATAAATAAACTGAGCCAAAACGTAATAAGTACTTTCCCTCACATGATCTTAAATGTTATACCCAAAAATGTAATTTTAATAAATAAATAAATAGGCTGAAAATGAATTTTAACTTACATAGAGGACGAATAAGTCTCTACAACTCACAGTACATTAAAGAGTAGATCATAATAATAATAACTGGCTTTTAAACAATCCTTCCCAGCTGGGGAAAGCCGGTAGGGGTAGAGAACACATGATGTAATCCTTAATGCGGTCATCAACGTCCACTCATGAGGCGATATTATACAGACGCATGTGCACTGCAATGTTTGTCTGGAGATGCACAGTGGGAGGACCAAGGCCGTAGCCAGCCAATAATTTCAGGGGGGGTTTGGTGAGCACATCCCCCAATTGCTGGAAGATAAAAAACATAATAAATGACAAACGGTTCTAGGAGCTCTCTGAAGTGTTTTTTTATGATAAAATAACCCCCTATCTGCCGAAGGGTAGGACATTTTCTAAATATTAAACACTTTTTGAAGCTCTGTGAGGTTTTTTATGGTAAAATAACCCCCAAAATGTCGAACGCTAGGAAAATTTCTAAATATTTAACACCTCTAGAAGCTCTTTGAAGTGCTTTTTATAATAACACAGCCGCCTAATTTGTATTTGTATTTTAATTTTTATATAGTTTGAACCATAAATAAAGCTATATATATTTTGTTCATAAAATTTCGCGGGGGGTTTGAACCCCCAAAACCCCCCCCT
>CABFOV010001685.1:0-50544 GCA_902141375.1 Timema poppense | reverse complement strand
ATAAGCTCTACGAAAGTTGTGGTAAAGTGCACAGGGCCGGATTTAAATATTGGGGGTGGGGGAGGGGGGTCAAGGGGGTCAGACACTTCAGGTTTGATGAGCCCCTCCAGCTCAGAAATTAAAATCAACAGCAAAAAGTACAATTATTCAACAAATTTACACATCACAGAAGATAGTTTATTGCATTTAAATGAAACTGACAAGTTATACATACATAGAAGTATACATTAATAAAAACAGTACAATACTTACAGAAAGTCTTTCTTTCTACATTTGACATCTGAAATAGCTGTAATGAATTCTTCAAACTGTATCATCCTTTGAACAATTCTCTCTGCATTCAGAAGGAACAGAGGACTTAATATTTTTATGATTCATCGTCGATGACAACAGAGAAAACACCCTCAATATTTATAATACAATAGGAATATTAGTAAGTTAAAAATGATTTAAAAGCAAATAATATTATTAATCACAATTTGTATTTTTATAAATTAAAGGAATTTTATAACTATCATATTTCTGCATGAAGTGGGTCCCATAACAGTTACCCCTTTTGCCCCCTTAAAATTTGGGCCTTGAAGTATATATATATATGTTTTTATTTTATTTCAAATTTAAAACTAAATTAATAGATTCATATATTTAGGTTGTTTATCCCCTAATTTTTTTTATAAATTGGACAACTATTAGATTAAGCAAGGTATATCCACAACTAATAGATTAAGATAAGTCTTAATCTGCATTTTTTCACTAATTTATTTCAATTTAAACGGAGTTTTTACTGTCAGATTTTTGTGCTGGGGGGTCCAGTGTTCAATCTCTGCGCCCCGGCACAAATATATCTGATTGCTAAGCCATTCTTTCATCTCTGACACGACGTGTATTAATAACAACTTGTGATTGTGTGGAATGCCAGGCCTCCACCATGGTTCGGATCCCACGTTTAACTGTAGGTCCTCCATTTAATCTCACCGTAGTCCTACCATTACACATTAGCGTGCGTATAGCCCAAACGGGTAGTAAGACGCGATGTTAATAATAATAATAATATACCCGAAATTTGGTCTTGATATTTTTCCCATCCATACAGAGCTTGCTGGCTTTGTACTCAGCCCTTGGAAAGTTTTGTGCTTCCGCAACACATGGCACAAAGGACATATACTAAGGAAGTTCAGAGAGTACGGGGTTTCCCGTTGCTTTCACCACTGATTTTCTACGATTTAGTGAGAAAGAGCCAACACATTTTTTCATAAAGTTATTTTTTCATTACTTCCATGGTTCATTATGCCACAATCAACATGGGACTGACGGCTTTGTTTTCTTCTCTGAAGAAAGTTGAGCTACAGATTTTTATCATTCAAGAAAAATCTGTCGACCTCATTTGGGCCTAAACCCACTGATATTGGGTCTTGAGGCAAGTACTTTACCCCTAGATCACCAGGGTCAACATAATATACATCAAAATAATGTTTTTGCCTGAAATTATTTCCAGCTTAGGAGTACAATCATCAAAGTGCTTCCAATAGAATTTTCATAAATTTTGAATTTCACTGACAGAGTGATTTTTCAAACAATACATTTGTGTATGGCTCTATTGAAGAACCATATTCATCATCTTAAAAGAAAAACAAAGTAGATTAATTTTAAATCACCATAGCTAAAACCATATTTTTTATGTTTAATCCATAACTAAAAATGATGGTCCAACGCTAAACCAATCTTTTGAATTTTTTCTTCCAATTAATCAAAAGTTCAATAAGGTTAAGTTTAAAACATTAATATATTTTTATGATTAATAATGATAAATTTGGAAACTTACAGCGTTTGATTACTTAACACGTTTGAAAATTAAGTATCGTATTTCGAATTTTTTTATCCAAATAGCCTCCCTAATGTTATAAATTCCCTTTAACATTGTTTATATCTGTCATTAGTGTCGTGTGTGAATCAACCCCTAAACTTCCATAATAATTAACCTTAATTTCAGGCATACATCGACCCTTGTCGGAGGGAGAGAGTCCTGTAATCTGGGGGTTATCACCCTTCCCCTTAAGCAGCCTCTGTAACACTGTGCTCATACCCAACACCACCCTCTCTACACAACGCAATATTGTGTCGGTTTGATGAATGCTAGCTTGCAAACCAGGGCTACCAAGCACAAATTGGTGCGACGCTGGCGCTGCCAAGTGACAAGGATAAATCGAACTTTGGTGGCGGGATAATGACCCAGAACCTCACACCCCGTCTCCCACCCCAGCCACTATTGCCCCCTTTGCCTGATTAATCCCAGAAATATCCAGCTATCCCCTCTCCAACACATCACATTCATACTTTTTCTTTTATTATTATTTTCAACCCTACCGGAACCCCATTTTTGCGGGACTTTACCACTATTGATCATTGACGGGTGAAATAGGATGAAGAAAGATTTATAATATTTTGAATATTTTTTATGAAGGCGAGGCTAACACGAAGTGAAAATATTTTATTTTATTAGTAATAATTGCGTCGAATATTATTATTGTTGTTTATTTGTGAGAAACTAGTATTATGTGTATTATTTTCCATCACACTTAGACATTTATTAAATTTTCTAGGATATAAAGTTTCCGTTTTAATTTTTTTATAGCACCTCAATTTACTACCCGTTCGTATTATACGTCAATGACTAAATTACGCTAATTGTTTTAGGGATTAGGAAGCTTATAGCAACAGTAAATTTACCCGCACTTGCTTGGAGGGATAGTGGGGAAATCATTTTTGAAAAATCACTCTCAGTACACCTGACCGAGGTTCAAACTTCAATCTCCCCATGATCTATAATTTTATAAATACAGCAAATACATAAGACGCTTATTGATAATATTGATTTAAGAGTCAGAAGAACACACTATATGTAAAAAAAAAAGTTAAGGGAAAAAATAGATAAATAAATAGAGGACCCTGAATTTCTTAATTAAGTTATTTAAAGATGATAAGTATTTAAATTCTTGGCTAAGTAATCTCCTAGAACCAATGGTCCAATAATATTTATAGTAGCTTAAATGTAAACTATGACTGCTATTGAAATTGATGTTCCTTCAAGCAAAGATGATAAAGCTTAGTCACCAGGGCGAAGTTAAGTTTCTCATCAACATTTTATAAACAATTCAATTACTTTTTTAACGATTGTATAAGTAGTTCTGCGAACAGTTGGCCTGGATCTCACTCCTTCCATGTTCTAATTGCTATTAAATTCTTAGGATTTAACTTTGTACTTCTAGTTAAAATATTTCACCTCAGATTTGAAGAGGACATTTTTCTTTGGTAATCAAGCTAGACATAAAATAAATTATTTTCAATAGTACATTATATTTATAATCCGACACCTTAGCTCATTGGTGAAATGTGGGTTTACTCTTTCACAGTAATGAGTTAACGGATGGGGACTGGATGTTGTGCCTGCCCTAGTCCTAAGTTAAATTATAAGTTAAATGAAGCTATGACAGTCCTAGCAAGCTGGTGGCGGAAACATATATGGCTTGAATAAAAAAGTGACCCAGATCACAGGCTGGAAACATTAATGGATGTAAAAGTATAGTTATATTCAAAAAGAATAACAATGGTTCACGTGGTTTAAGACGTAAGTTTCACAATATATGTAATATATATAATATATATTTGTATTGGCAAAAGTAATCGACGTTTCCCGTGTTAGCCTCACAATGAATTGCATGGTTACCCCTGACAATTCTTTTCTTTGCTTCAAACAGATAGTAAAAAAATTCTTTTCATTTTATTTCTTCCGACTCAATTATTAATAAATTTAAAAAATATTCAAATTCTAATATTATGACATATTGGTTCACATGTTCCTGCACAGGGGCTACTAGTTATTAAATTTTAAACCTCTGCGTGTGATCTATCACAGGTAACTCTTAAGGACACACACACAAACTATTAATTTTATTAACTTAGATACACGTTGCTATGCCTGGTTTTGTTAAAATTGGTTCACGCGTTTGATATTAAACGTGGAACAAACAGACAAAATTACAAACGATGGAGTTAAAACAAGACCATAACCGTGGGTAAAACATAAAACGCTCTGAGCAATAGACTCGGTAGGCTCTGAGTTTAATATCTCTTGGGATGGATCTTTGTGGTTTGAAAGGAGGTACTCTACGAGTTATTTAAAGACCCACTGTAATTGTTTTCCCATGAGTTTAACAGCCCCAATTGAGTTAAGTAACTTTAAAAACACTAAGTGCTCTTTCATACTATACGGTTTTTGTCATACGATAATCTACAATACAATATTTAGATGCAGCTATAATTGTGTTTATTAACTATGGTAGCCTGGCTATTTAATCCATATATTTATTAAGTTATAATTTATTTTATTATTTTCCGTGCACCCCGCTTCACTACCGTCTGAGATCTCCGCATATCACACAAAGAGTAAAGTAGAACCTTAGAAGAAAAAAATATTTGATTTTATTTATTATTAGATTGTTTATTAAACTATTATTTTGGCTAATATGTGTATTTACATGCTAATGTAGGCGTATCTCTTAAAATAATAGTAATTATCAGTTATTAAAGTGAAATAAATTACATAATTAACAAATTTATTAAATATATTAATACGGCTACTTTATCATAAATTTTCTCATTATTGTAAATAAAAATGTTAAAAAAGTAAATACAAAAAAATATTTCAAAACAAAAAAGAGTACAGTAGAAATAATACAAACTTTACTAATATTAAAAATAATAACAACAAAATAATACTTTATTTCAAATTATTATAAATATTCACTCTAATAATAATAATCATCATTATTATAAATAAAAACAAAAATATATTTTAATAAAGTTGACCAAGACAAATAAATTATGTTGATGTTATATTCAGAAATATATTTCGCTAAGGGCTTTGAGAACTCGTCTAGTATTTAATTTAAGTGATATTTATAATTAATTTCACAAGTAAAACTTAATTGAGATCCTAAACCTAAGTTTTGTAAATGCATCACAAAATGTGACTAATTTTATTATATGTTTATATTTCATCATCAAACATCGTTAAATAAGTACAATAATTCTGATAAGAAAACTTGATGGATATACATATCTATATATACCTTGTATAATAAATCCCAGAAGTGTAATAATTTTCTTTTATGTCATTTTCGAAGCGATCTCATTAAAGATGTCGACCGACCATCTCATTTCCTGCTTTGGGTCCTCATTAGAACTCTTCAGCAGAAATAATAACTTGAATGAAAGCTTCAAAAGTTTTTGAAATGAGCACTCAAAAAAGTTTTATTTTAGCAAGTCGTATATTTTTGTTCTTGGATGATGTTGAGTAGTATTTGATATCTTAAGTTTTAATTTGAAATTTCTTTTACGTTTATTGTTTTAAAAATATATTAGTATCGTTAAAATAAATTACATAGCTTAAACTAATTTATCGTGATATGAACTTTGTCAGCCTGAAGACACTCATATTTACAATAACAACAAATATATATATATATATATATATATATATGATTTTTAATTTTAGATTTTTAACAGGTATTATTTTAATTCGAAAAGCTAATATTTTTTAGATGTGTTTAATGTCATAGCTATAAATTTAGTTAAAATCTCTTAGAATACATTAAAAACCTAAGTTCAAGTCAAATTCTTTATCACCCTATAAACATTTCATTTATTGCAACAACAACAACAACAACAAAAGTCTCCCTTTTATCTAAAAATAAATAAATTAAATTTCTTGTTTGAAAAGTTCGGTTCAAAATAAGGTTGTAGGAGAAATAATAAATTATTGTGTAGAGGCTATTTTCAAAGACATACACTCCATTTTCACCTTAGAATATTCAGCCACTGAAGTGGGTCATATGATCTTAAGCTCAAACTTTTTATGGATATAATAAATACCTATAAAAATACGAATGATAAAAAATATTTTCAAAGTTAACAGAAAATAAAAGTTTGAATTTTATAAATAATCCTTCCAACTCACTAAAATCCTACTACATAGTGAAATAGGTTGATTAACGATAGAGCCTACTCTAAATATCCCAAATAAGAGTTGCTACGCGTTGTAACATTATTATAATTTATTTATCCAGTATCATTTTCTATTCATCGTGGATATACGCATTTTTAATTACTATAATGGGGTAGGTATGAGTAAAGAATCGTGTCTGAATAAATGTAACCATATTTTGATGGAGGGTTCATGAAAAACCTCTAGGACACAACATAATTAGTACACTCAGCTAAAAATCGAGCCCCTGATCTCTCGCCTTCGTTAGAAAATATTACAAAATGAGCCTGACAATAATTTTATTCAGTGTGTCCACCAACGCATGTCATTAAATTGTTACGTTTCATTAAATCCTTTTAATAAAGTCAGTTATATAAAATTTTTGTTAATTTAAGGATATCAAATGCTAATTTTATACATACAAATATACACCAACACTTGAATTACAAACTAGCTTAATCGAGTACAGAGCACCTAACCTTCAACACTAGAACCTGCCTCGGTGGCGTAGTTGGCTAACGCGCTTGTCATGTTGAGCTCGACTGCTGAGGACGGGGAGATCGAGATTCCAATCTCGGTCGGGTAGGCAGTTTTTTTTCCTAAATGGCTTTCCACTTTCCCTCCACGCAAATGCGGGTTCACTTCCCCTAATTCAACCTTCCCAATTCCTAATTCCATTAGCGTAATTAGTACTTAAAGCGTATAACCCGAACGGGTAGTAATACGTGGTGCTAAATAATAATAATAATAATAATAATAATAATAATAATAAAATTCAACACTAGAGCTTAGTTCCATCGCTATAATAAATTGTTTATAATCAAACACTTGATTATTCTAGCCTCCAAAATCTAACGCTGATCTCATCGACCACTCAGCTTTTTAGAGTAAATAGAATTCATATTAACATATTCATATATTATCAAATATATTAAGAGCTAGAGTATAAACTGAGTGGGTAGAAAGACGCCGATATAATTGTCGATTAACTGGTATAATAGATACAACATTGCACTCTAACCTGAAAATATATAGAAAGGTCGTACTTCTGCGTTATTCACTTGATAATATTTTGTATTATTTTCATTTTAAAACAATTGTTTTTTTATTTTGGCGTATTTTTCAAAATATGATAAAACATTACCTGTGTCCCAATGTTCTATTAATTATAATTCAGAAAACCACATCACGCTATCACTTATATTTTTTTCTTTATAACCTACCCGAGTGGGGTGTGGCGGAATTTTAAGAGCATGCCTTAACCGGGAAATTAAATACAATACGATGTCTCAAACCAGAGATAGTTTCAATGTGTATCTTTATCTATTTTCCATTTAACATTGGACAAATTGGGAGAAGTCTGATAGTTTTTTAATTTTAAAATAATTATTTTCCAAACTGATTGTATTTTTTTCAAATTTTACGAAATGATTTAAATGTTCTCAGTTTTATTTATTTTTCAAATTAACGTATAGAAAACTGAACACTGCTGTGACATATATCTTGAACTGTATCATCTAAATAAGTTGATTGATACCCGTGGGTGGAAACGATCTTTTAATTCAATGGCGAATTACATAAAGATATGAATAAATAGCAGCCATAACCGTAATTAAATATCAAATACTTTGAATTGAAAAATGATACTTAAAAATTGGAATAGAAATCGATTAATTTTGCTAAGTACAGCAATGCTCTCCTCACTGAGCTAGCCGGGAGTCGTCAAACGTTCATCACAGAATTTGACTTAAAATATTAGTGAAGAATGACCCTGGTCACGGGATGACTCCTGGATGGATCAGTGGATAGACCATTCTTATACTAATCCAAAAGTCCTTGGCTCTATTCACGTGTCCCGGTGTTGTTTTTCGACTTAAAGAGTACATAAAGATAGAAAACAACATAGAAATATATATTCTTGTAGTGTATTTAATGCCAATGGGATTTGTTGGTATTTCTTGTATAGTATAATATTTCTTAGGTTTAAATGGGATATTCAAAATGCACAATCTACATTGATTGAATGTATTAGAATATAATTCTTATTTATTAAAGAAATTCTGGAAAAGACAAAATACCCAATCACCAATTTATCACTGTTAAAACCCGCTTATTTGGCCACGTGGTCTATATACTCTTAAAGTAGACTAGACTGCCGATTAGGGGTATATCAGGGTTTGAATTTTGGTCTTGTGTACTGGGGTGGTTTGTCCAAAATGGATTTACACTCTTCTTTCACGCAGATATGGAAACACTTCTTGTTAATATTACCACCCTAATTCTTAAATCCATCAGGGTAACTAGTATATAAACGAAAAAACCAAATGGGTAGTAAGAAGCAGTGCCAAATAAAATATAAAATAAATTAGTTTTATTTGTGCACCTCGTCCTACTACCGTTCGGGTTATACGCTCTAAAAATCGCTGTTAATATTAATTATTATTAGCACCACCTCTTACTACTCGTTCGGATTACAAGCACTTATGCTAATGCGCAATGGTAGGGTGATTGTGAGATGAAATGGAGGACCTACAGTTTAACGTGGAATCCAACCACGGTGGAGGCCTGGCATCCCACACATTCACATGATGTCTTGTCAGAGGTGAAGGAAGGGTTTGGTAATCAGATAAATCTGTGCCGGGACCGAGGATTGAACCCCGGACCCCAGCACATAAGTCCGACACCTTACCCCTAGACCACCAGGTCACCAAAAATCAATGTTAAAGGACAAATCCCAAATTTCACTTATGATAAATGTTTCGACCCTGCCAGGAATTCAACCCTTTTCTCAAAAGGCAGACACTTCACATACTGAGCTAAGTATAATAATATTTAGCACCGCGTCTTACTACTCGTTCGGGTTATACGCTTTAAGTACTAATTACTCTAGTGGATTAGGAATTGGGAAGGTTGAATAAGAGGAAATTAACCTGCATTTGCGTGGAGGGAGAGGGGAAAACCATTTATAAAAAAACACCCCCATTATACCCAACCGAGATCCGAACCTCGATTTCCCCGTTCTCAGCAGTCTAGCTCAAAATGACAAGTGCGTTAGCCAACTACGCCACTGAGGTGGGTTATTGAGCTAAGGTGCTTCACAATAATGTAATCCAAACAAACTAAAATATATTTACCTAGATGAATTATTTGAAGTTACCTAGATTCTTCATTCTATAACCCACCTCTGTGGCGTAGTTGGCTAACGCGCTTATCGTGTTGAGCTCGTCTGCTGAGGACGGGGAGATCGAGGTTCGAATCTCAGTCGGGTGAACTGGGGGTGGTTTTTCCTAAAATGGTTTTCCACTCTCCCTCCACGCAAATGCGGGTTCACTTCCTCTAATTCAACCTTCCTAATCCATTAGAGTAATTAGTACTTAAAGCGTATAACCCGAACGGGTAGTAAGACGCGGTGCTAAATATTATTATTATTATTATTATTCTTTCTATACTTTTCCCTCATTTCCTTTCAATGCACACGATCTTAATCAAACCCTGACCTCGCTTACCAGAGTTAAACCCTTTAGGGCAAACTTAAGCCCTAATCGGTTAATTTGCCATATTTTATAATCCGAGTGTGATGGTGCACGCAACGAATGGGTCTGATCTAAGTGTGACGGAGAACATCGTTCAGATTGATCAAGCGAGTTAGTTCAGTGTTCTGCTTTGTTTATTCTGTATCCTCTCCAAGGGCTCTTGAAATGACCTCGTCCCTCCCCCATTCCTGGACCCTTGCACTCTACCGAGGCTGCTACCCCTCCCCCTTCCATCTCTCGTCCCAGGAAGGGAGATGAAGGGGTACATTGGAGGCTCTTGATGGGCCTTGTTAGCAGGGCCTGATTGTAACTGTGACGTTATACCCCCCATTCCACTGCCCATACCCCTTGAACCATCGTACAGTATATACAGGAAGGTTTCATTCGGTTTGGTCAAGTCAATTTTTCCCCATTTATTCAAGGTATTGAATGCGAACTTTCTGAGCCAACTGATTATATCCACACACGACTAAAAAACTTACTTAAATCTAGAACAGACATAATATCCAGCCTCCCTCCCCCACAGCCATTAATTCTTCACTGTGAAAGTGGAAACCTACTTTTACCTATGATTAATTTTTCGGTCATGCTGGGAATATAACCCGGGACACTTTAGTTCAAGTCACGCTAAAGTTTTTTTTTTGTTTTTCTGTTATTTAAAACTCTTCCTTCACCTCTGACAAGACGTGTATTAATCACAACTTGTGAATGTGTGGAATACCAGGCCTCCACCTTTGTTCGGAGTCCACGTTAAACTCCATTTCATCTCACAATCACCCTACCATTACACATTAGCGTAAGTGCGTATAACCCGAACGGGTAGTAAGACTCGGTGCTAATAATAATGATAATAAAAGATTTATTCCCATATATTAATTAATTACGTAGACTAGACTGTCAATGACGTGGAGATCCAAACTCGAATTTTGTTTGGGTCCTAAATAGATATACACTCTCCCTCCACGCAAATGGGATTACACCTTATATAAATATAACCTTCCTCAGATCTAAAACCATAAGCGTATAATCCGAAAGGATAGTAAGACGTGGTGTAAAAAAAAGTATTATGATATTTTTATAGGCATAAAGAAGGTATATTTAATGGGAAACCCACATTTGCGGGAAGGGAAATAAAAATCGTCATAATACTTGGCTGAGATTCGAACTTTGAGCTCTCCGTCTAAATTATCTTGACATTAATACTACGTGCTAAGCGATGCACGTTGAATCCCACTTAAGTGAGTTAAACAATTTTTATATAATTTTATTTGAAGGTGGGACCTTAAGAATTCAAAATATGGAAGGTAGTTTGATTATAAACAATCGTAAAAGTTTCCTAAAATCATAAAGTTTTCATTTTACTTGTCCGGGATATTGGATATGTATAGTTAAAGTGTTTTGGCCTAAAAAAAAAAAAAGAATGAAATATTTTCTTGTGGATGTTTATAATCTACTTGAGATATGAGATAAAAATGTCGTCCGCAAACTTTCCATGAAATTATAATGCGATATATCTTTTGAACAAAAAATGGTTACATAATTTATTTAGCAGATAAACTTATAACATAGGATTTAGGATTGAAATAACTCATATCTAGATTTTAGTGTAAGAATTAAGTTTATTCCTTAAGGCATCACTACCGTAATAGACTAGACTGGCAATGACGGAGAGATCAAAGTTCGAATCTCAGTCGGGTGTACTGAGGTTTATTTCAAAAATATTTTTCCATTCACCCTCCACGTGAAAGTGGGTACACTTCCTCAAAATATAGCACTCCTAAAACCAATGATGTAATTAGTACATAAGCATATAGCCCGAACCGATGGTAAGATGCAGTGTTTAAAACAAGTTTTATTCATCTAAATTAAAACAACTGCATTTTACTTAGTGCATAGGTCGCCCACCACAAGAAATCATCACTAATTTTTCGATCCTTGCTTTTAATTGGTAGCGTATTTACCTTGATAAAGTCATAAAAAATCGTTGTGTACTTACCATGTTTTTCAAAGTTAACAATCTATATCTGTGGGTTAAGTTCTTTAACTGTATATTAGGCTTTGGAACAAACATATAGATCTTATAGAAAATAAATACAGATAACTCAACTTGACAAAATTTATCAAGATGCAACAAGTGAGTTTCAAAATTCTCACTATCTACAAACCGGGACGACTTTAGAACATAGTGTATGTCTAGGAAAGTTAATACGTTAAAGATGTTCCTACGTTCCTACGTTAGTAAACTGACTATAATCTAGATGGTCGGAATCTTACGACACAATCGTACATATTTTCACTTTATATTATATTTTGAAAAAAAAAAGCTCTAAAATTGGGTTTTAGTGAACTACCATTAAACCAATTCTTTACTGTAAGCCAAAATAAAACACAAATTTTGATTGATCATCTAAAACACTTGCCAGGTATCAACTATTAACTACATAATTAAGTAATTTTTGAAAACCAATTTTAAATAATAATAATAATAATAATTAGTACCGCGTCTTACTACCCGTTCGGGTTATACGCTTTAAGTACTAATTACTCTATTGGATTAGGAATTAGGAAGGTTGAATTAGAGGAAATGAACCCGCATTTGCGTGGAGGGAGAGTGGAAAATCATTTAGGAACCCCTCCCCCAGTTCACCCGACCGATATTCGAACCTCGATCTCCCCGTTCTCAGCAGTCGAGCTTAACACGACTAGCGCGTTAGCCAACTACGCCACCGAGGCGGGTTAGTTTTAAATAAATCATCTTTAATTTTATGGGTAGAACTAACATTACAATTTCACCTCAAACTATGAGCGTATAAACTTTAAATATTTTAACTTTGGTCAGAAGATATTAAACTGTTTTATCTGGAACATACATTATAAACAAACATAAGGACAGACAAAGGGAGAATATAATTTTAAAACCTACTTGAGTTCAGAGAAACGTAAGAGATCATAATCCATTATAATTTAGAGAACTAAAATGTTAACGATTTAAATTTTTTCTCTTTATAAATAAGTAAAACTTAATATGTATTATATGAATAGTTAGATTAGATTAATAACGTCTCCAGCAAATCTTTGTGACGGCAGTAGACTGCTGTTATCTACCTCTGGCAACAAACCCCTGAGCCAACATTAAAGCTTCGCCCAAGAGCACTTACCACTCGTAGAACTTCAATATTCCATTCCATCAGACTTGTTCAAGCCTTGTCGAGGTCTGACAAATATTTGTCCTTCCACCCCACTCCCCCATACTCCTTTCCCCTTCCCCATAACCATCATAGTGTATCATACACAAACCAATCGATGCTACACAACGATGCGCCAGACGAGCTTTCACATGCAAATTTCCTGTTTAACCATACCTTCAAAGCTAATATTGTCTACTCTAAAACAAATAAGATGGTTTGTGTTTGAACTGTTTATACTTAGGTATAGTTGAAGAGTTTATTGGAAAAAATATTGTTACCCTACCCATTTATTTGGTATATTTACCATTACCCTCTTGTGTTGAAATGCACTCAACAAAACATTTAATCAAATATTTAACAGAATTATCTGACATCTAGAAAATTTACTAGATCTACTTTCACTTATTCATAAGTCAGTTTATGTGATACCAATAAACCACTTTTGATAGCTAGTATATTTACCCATCAAATAAAATATATAATAGAGTTAATTATGAATGTTGGCTCAAAAACATTTTTTGTATTTTCTAGAAGACACTTCCTATGAAATTGGACTGTAATTAGGTGGGTTTAGTGACACTTGGGAGCTCCAACTCTCTTTAATATTAGCTTTCTTTTGAACTGCATGACTATAAATGGTAAAACTATTTAATATAGTATTTACAGAATATAAATATTGATTAAAACTGCATTGGTGAGTGCATGGTCTAAATTGTAATTCTAACAATAGAATTTATTAAAAGTGACAGGAAATTCAGAGTTTTAATAACAGCCAGGTGTATTGAGAATTCCTTTATCCCCAATGATTTTTTCACTTTACCTTGACACCAAATCTGGTACATTTTCTCACAATTATAAATTATACCCTCATCCTGACTCTACTAGTGTAAATATTTAGATACTAGATGAAAAAACCCTGTAGTACCCAGTTTAAGTTAATTTATTGGTATTTTATACATTTCTTTGGAATGAAGGTTGAAATTTTCCTTATAGAATAGTTTAAATATAAAATGAATTGATATTATATTCAACAACACATAGTGAATTTTAGTGGTCTATTATATAAATAATTTTATGTCAGGAAAATAAAACTTCAGTAACTAGGATGTAAATTTTATTATAAGATGAAAAACTCAAGCCCATATCTCTGTTCTTTTATTAATTCGAAGGATTGAAAATTTCAGTCGGAAAAAAAAATCGAAAATAATTCTTCGTTAGATTCTGTCCTGTGGTCTATGCTATAAAGCTACAGTAGCCCCATGTCTTCTTTGGTGCTGACTGACAGTTCACAGCTGACAGCTGACAACTTTAAGAGTTACCAGACCAAATTACGTAACCCTACGCCGAGCCAGATGATCTGCAAAATATGTGTTTACCAGTTGTCACTTCTGACAGTCAAAATATAGGTATATACCTATATGTTGACTGTCATAAGTCAGCTGAGAGATGTCAGTATTCAAAGTCTCTGATTTCTAGGTTATCCAGGGGCTTCTGGAGGGTGTGAAAAGACACACACATACATACACACACACTTTAGGAAATGTTATATATAGATTTGTGTAAGGCGATACCTGCTTGGAAAATTTCAATTTTCTGGATCTTCCGAACCTCAAGATTTTTCTACTTTGGTTTTTTGAAAACAACCCCAGTTTGGAGACCCCAATGTAAATTTGTAATCACCAATAATGCTTGTACCTTTTTGGTTTAGGGGCTACCAGCATGTAAAATTTATTCTTCCTAGGTATTCTAGGTTTTGAGATGATCTCAACTTTGTTTTTGATAAATCGCTTACCCTAATTTTATGAGCTCACACAAGAATATTTGATATTTTGTGTTTAGGGATATCTACCTGCAAGATGGTTTTGACTGGACAGAAGTTAATATATAGTTATATAATGGCTTGTTATTTAGAAATATTTCATTCAGAAAAAGTAATAATTGAGAATTGAAGATCTAGCTCCCTTACGTTTAGTTCTTTGGTCTATACTAAAAGTTTGTAGCATTTCAGATATTCGGTTCATCTAGGGTCTTCTGGTGGGTTTGGAAAGTAATACACACACGCACGCATGCACACACATAAACACTAGGAAATTATACATAAAAGTAACTTTAAAATCTCAAAATACGGTGATCACATTACTAGTATTCAATATTGCAATTTATAAATAAGTAAAAAGTGCTGCTCTTTGTGCACCTTCAGATTTCCCAAAATACCTATGAAAATTTTAAGTTTTCTAGGTATATTGGTTTTGTAGTCACCTAAATATAAATATATATAAAATAAAAAATAAACTCTCTAGGTGCATATCCACTAGTTTCCTCAAGCCATTATACAGAGTTTAAGATTTTCATGGTCCTATGTTTCGCATCCATCCGCAATGACAATTATGCAGTTTAAAACCTCAATCTTACAATCTATGTTCTGAAAATTGAAATATGACACCTGTACACAGGAATCGAACCCGGAACCTTTGGCTTAGCACGCTAATGTTCTAACCACTGAGCTATCCAGGAATCATCCCGTCCCCAGGGTCATTCTTCACCCATATTTTAAGGCTGAGTCGATGATGGACGTGCAGAAGTCGTCGGCTACAAATGTGTGATTTTATTAAGATCATGAGCTATCAGATAACGCAGCCAACTTCAACTCGGTAGTTGGCTTTATATTGCTACTTGTACAATTATTATAATTGTAAGGGATTTCATATTAAGAATTAAATAGCATAGATAATAGCTTTGTCTATTTGAGTCTTACAATTAATGTATAATGGCAAAACTAAGCATATCCTAAGAATTTGGGTTAGTGACAAGTTTCCCCTTTCTATGATTCTTGGTAGTTTATCAACCCGAACACATAGTCATGATATTTTTTAATGAGTCAAGTTCTGTATATATACAAAAAACCAAAACCAAATCTAAGGTGCACCCTATAAAGAAAACCTTAACTATTTATTTAAATTATAAAATGTCTTGGTTAATTGAGTTAATTGAGCATTCGCGTGGTCTAAGAATTTACGCTCGACACATTAATTTGTATTACATTTAATTATGCTCAAAGTACACACCCTGGGATATTACTAAGTATACATGAAAAGATTCACCTTTCTAATATGCCTAGTTCTTGAAACACACACCCGTGGTCACAAGGCTCAAGGTGTCAATATCAAAATATGCAGTCAACTCTACTCATAATGAACCACTATGATCTCAATTATTTGATTCACAATGCCTGAATTTCACTAAAACCAAAATGTGTTTCCCCTATTCTTGCAAACAGAATTAATTTGATTGAAGTCTATTAATAATTAACACTAAATAGTTGGTTATGTGTTGTTTCTAGCTGTGTATTTTTTAAGATAAATCCTTATTCTAGACCCTTATTTAGAGTTTGTGCATTTTTTACATTTTATTTTACACTATACATACAGACAATACACACTAGAACAGTCTTGGTGTCTTAAAACATATCTTTCACTGTCAGTTAACTTTTTACACTCTTATTCAAGCCATCTTCAACATATTCTGTTTCTGGTCTAGAACACCTTTCCATAGCTTCTACTGTGACCTCATCAGTTTATTTTAAATTCATGACAATTTTAGAACCCATAACAAGAAATTTTTTAGTTATAAAGGGATTGTTATTGACGTCTTGTAGCATTTTATTAAGTGTGACACTGTCCTCTCCCTCGAACACCACAAATTCATTAGTAAAACCGATGTGCCTAAAGCAGTTCTGTATATTGGCCATTCAAATATTTCTTCATGTCCTGATGACAAAAAGTTAAAGCACACAACGAATTTATTGGTTTAGCCATGGTATAAAACTTAAACCGAAAGTTTGGAGCTCAGTGGCTGTCTTCACTCAGTATTTCGTCCCCTTCTCATTCCATTATTTCAGTAGTTAAATATGCAAACAAACTAGAGAAACAGTTTCTTCAAATCTTACATAAATTTCACAAAATTATAGCGAATATTGAATTGGGACACATGAACTAGATTCATTACTATGGGCTCGAAACACTTGCGCTGAATGAAACTTGAACTGAATGACAATTGTGCCGAATGGCACTTGCAAGGAGTGACACTTGCGTGGAGCCACCTTATATTCAACGAATCTGGTTTTGACAGCTGATTGGGTTAAGACAATTGCTCGGAATGACTTATTTTTATTATTTTTTTATACTCATATATATATATTTTTATTTTGAGAAACTCTTAAACGAAAGGATTACGTTTCCAAGGAACACTGCTTGGGAATAGTCTCTTTTCGTCCCCCTTATTATTTATTTTTTCTAGTAAGTTCATCAAATATTTTCTTTATGTAGTATATTGTTTGTTTTGTTTTGTCCTTTTAATTTTTATTCAGCTTTTTGTTCGGTGTCCTTTTATGACTAAGCCTAAGGTGGCTGTTTTGCTCTAATTTTTGAATGTAGCCCATCACTTTAAGGACATTTTTAAAATTTCCATTTTCTTCAAGTTTATTCAAGGCTTCACTAATGGCTCTATCAGACTTGATTGCTGATATTTTTTTTCCTGCCCTCAAGGTTGGAAGCTTTTCTGTTGTACGTTTATCCATGATATTCAGCATCTTATCGGAGGGTGTTGATCAACGGGTAGACATTCAGATGTGCCCTTTAAACCAAACTGCTTAGCCTGCGCTTCCAACCTTCAGAAACTTTTCTTTGTTCTGTTTGACGGAACAGCTCTATCTTTTGGAATATTGTGGTTTCAGATCCATTGATCGACGAAGCAATGGTCGAAATCATAGAGTTTTTCATTTTAAGGCGAGTCTTCTTGTATACATAACCAAACATCGCCAATCTTATTTAGTGATACGTGTACCATTTCACCACAAATTCGAATGTTAAGCCAAACTTCCTAATTTGCGTTATACTCGGTCACTAAACCAAGTTTTTTCACTTTGCTCCACAGACCCTGGTTGAAGTGATAGTTGCATCCATATATCTTTGCTGATAGGAACAAAGATTTTACTGGCCTTCTCAAAATCAGTAACAACATATTTTGGATTTCAGCCAAGAACGCAGTTTTTCCCAGCTATAAATAATCCGTCGTGAGTTTCACGTGACTTGTTTGTCAAAAGCACATAGATGACAGGGATAGCATTAGTTTCTTCTAAAGAACTTCCCAGATCAGCGTTGATAGTGAATATCTGCCCAAACTACTTACTGGAACTTTTGAGTGTTAAATCAGTAAAAAAAATAGATGATCTTAACAAGACAGTTTTTTCTTTTGTGCTGATCACGTAGCATTTCTATAAGTACATGAAAAATAATGAAATTCACTGTTGAAAACAACCGGTCTCAGGACGCAAGATTTATCTACTGCGACTGAAAATGAGGGTTTGCAATTCCGACAACACTCTGGCATGCGGTACAAAGAAATGATGAAGGGAAACCCTTTATTTGTTTTGTTTTTTATCAAACATTATGATGGGCTGGATATGATCTTGAGGTGAGCTGGATATTTATCATGGGCTGTAATTTGGAGACGCCAGCCAAAAATCATGCTACCATTTAAGTGGGTTAAGAAGAGATGGGAAAACTATAGCCATACAGCCTTTAGGAAAATAAAACAATCTGAATCTTACACAACTGTAAATCGAACCTCAAACTCCACATGTAGCCGGCAGTCTCAGCAATGGCAAAATTTAACGCCTTAGACTTTGTGACCACCGGTGTGGATTACCATCCAACATATTTTCTGTGGAACACCATTCCCTCACGACTGCATGTCGTGGAATATCCTACCCGCGGAGTTTTGAAGTGTTAACTCAAACAAAGCTACGCTCGTTCTCACTGATTGGTAATCCGCCGCTGCGAAGCGGACGAATTCACCGTACAGCCACCTCCATAAGCCAGCTTCACGTTTGATTCGATGCACGTTACTATTTGACTGGATAACCTCCCATTTGTTTCACAGTCTTCTATTTCATGGCGTCCCTATCGGTGGCATGAATATTATTTAATTATAACAGGTGAATATCACAGCATAATCACATATTAATATAGTAGGATTCATGTATAGTCAAGTTTTATTGGGAAGAACCTTATCTGACATTTAATAAAACTACTTACCTATTTTCCTGTATTCATACGTCAAGATGTGTGATTTAAGTCTGTCACTTATGAAATACAAAATAATACTAACAAAATAGTCAAATGCTACCAAATCTGTCAGCAAAATTTTTGTTGTATTTCGAAGGCCTTTTATATTAAAATTGGACTAAATTGTGGGATTTTGTTAAGAATAACATTTTATATAAAACAAACATATGTTTATTTTTGGCCACATTGATAAAGATTTACTACACTATTTGTATTATAGCTTAGATATTGGAAAAACTCGTCAAAAGTGACAGTTGCAAATAAGATGTTTTGACCTATAACCGATTATTAGACTAATGTCCTACTAGTATTTTAAAAATGACAATTTGAGTCTGGATGCATTTTTCATATACCCTGGTTGCCTTATAGTATAGTCCGTCAAGGTAAGACTTCTAGCTTTCAGGATAAACGAAGTGTATGCACAACTTTACATCCATTACTGTCTCCAGCCTGTGGCCTGGCTCAGTTTTTTTTTAATAAAGTGTAATATATTCCATTACCATCTCGCTAGGCTTGTACTAGCTACATATGCTTTAACATCTGATCTAAGACTAGGACAGGCTGAACATCAAATCCTTAGCCGTTAATGCATCACTGTGAAAGGGTAAACACACACTATATTTATGATACATTTTTCGGCCATGCTGGGTATTGAACCTGGTACCAAACCTAGACAGACATGCTACCGACTCAGCTATGATGTCGGATTGTAGGTTCAATTACGGTAATACAATTTGTTAGTTGTGTCGAAAATAAATCAATACATTTAGTTTTTTTTTAGCACCACGTCTTACTAACCGTTCAGGCTATAAGCGTATTCACTGATTACGATATCGGTATTTTGGATTTGGATGGTTATATTTAAAGGAAGTGTACTCGCATTTGCGTGAAGGGAAAGTGGAAAACCATTTTGGAAAATCACCCTCAGTACACCGACATAGATTCAAACCTAGATTTCTCAGTCATCGGCAGTCTTATTCTACTGCGAGAGCATCCCCTTAAATCATACGGCCATTGAACTGGTTATTTTTACCATTATTATTATTATTATTAATATTATTATAAACTGTACAATCGATTAACTCTCAAAGGAAGCAATCTTACTTGTATTGATAACTCAATATGTATAAGGACGAGGGACAAACTATTTAGGAAAAATCGCCCACTGTATACATAGCCAGGATTTTAAACATTACCTCCTTTTCCTCATCATGAGCTTGACATATATTCTTTGTTTCCACTAATGTGGGTTCTGCCATCCTTATTAATAGTATGATTATGATTTAATCAAATCAAGGGGGATCACCCTGAAACGTTACAAACTGAATACGTACTGCACATTCTGAATTCGTGGACACGTGGATTCAAGGTTGGGCTTTTTTAAAAAGTTTGTTCATACAAGGAGTGACTGTGTAGTTGGGGATCAAATTCCTGTACGTTGTATTAGGTCTTGTTTTTCTTAAATTTTTCTTTCTTTCTCCACTCAAATGCTCGTATATTTCCTCTAAAATATACCCATATAAATATAAGCTTAAAAAAGAGTAGAGGTCATTTAATATTAGATTTTTGACGAAGGCAACTATACATTAGACATCAACAAAATTGTATGTGATTTTAAAGGCAATTTTTTACTTGTGTATTACCTATTTTTAGGGTAAAACTGTCGTATTGGGTTGGACTCAATTATATGCATATAATATATACCTATCAATCTTTTCCACAATTTTACTAATAGAATATATTAGACGCCATGTAGGGTTTATTACATATCACATGGTTTACTTACCATTTGTGGGCTGTTATGGGCCTAGATCGCTGACCACGGACAGGCTTTCTAAGTCGGACACTTGGCATGGCGTAATTTGGACGTATGCCATTAGTAATCCAACGCAGCTGTGGATAAATAAATACAAAAAAAAAAGTAGGGAAATGGATCTAGGAGAGCTCAGTTAGACATTACGTGATACGTTTCTTCCCTCTTTCTCATACGTATGCCCTGCCTTCTTCCCGTTGAATCTTGTCAGCCTGTTAGAGAGGATTCATTACCTTTTATGAGCATGTTTGTATCTGAGACAGACGTATCCAGACATTATATAAGTGTTGGATTTGGTCAGTAGGGACACTCGAGGTACTAGGCGGCTAAAGGGGACTTTTTTACAGGTAATTAACGTTGCTATGTCACGCTCTTTACACAAAAAGGCTTAAAACGGCTTTATCGCCATTGATTTGTTTGCATTTCATGCTTATTAGTTTAAGGTGGCGTTTCCACCTATGATTATCCTAGAGTGTTTCATGAAATCTTAACTGTAATTATGTGTTCTTTCAGCAGCAGGTTATTAACAGAAATAGACAAGTTTCGTGCCCTAGCTGCATGGCTTATTTGCGTGCTTCGCATGGTGCATAGTCGTGCAACTGCTCTTCACTAAGCTTAGTATTTTTGTCTTATTAGACTTGTATGAAATACATCCCTTGTCTGAGGAGCTAATTATCTTACTCTATACCTTTGAATAAACTCACTGTTATGTTATTATTATTATTAGCACCGCGTCTTACTACCCGTTCGGGTTATACGCACTTACGCTAATGTGTAATGGTAGGGTGATTGTGAGATGAGATGGAGGACCTACAGTTTAACGTGGAATCCGAACCACGGTGGAGGCCTGGCATTCCCCACATTCACAAGCTGTCTTGTCAGAGGTGAAGGAAGGGTTTGGTAATCAGATAAATCTGCGCCGGGACCGAGGATTGAACCCCGGCCGCCAGCACAGAAGTCTGACACCTTACCCCTAGACCACCAGGTCACCCCCACTGTTATGTTAAAGTGATTTGTGTATAACATTATTGCTGCATGATATGTTTCATTCCTTTAATGGAACAGCCATGCTATTTAAATTTATTTTACTTGTGTTTTGGGCCTTCATTCGAAGTATAATTAAAACAATTTAATTTAAATTTTGAAAAGAGAGAAAAATAATTATGGACTTTTTTCAAGATTATTTTTACATAGCTTCATACTACTCATCCTGGTTATTTGAATTTGAATCACGATGATAGAATCGGGAAGAGGAAGCTAGAATTTAGAATAGAGATGTAGCCAAATTTGCGTTGGGGAGCAATACGGAAAACTTTTGGAAAATACTTACGAATGGGATTCAAAACCCTGACTTCCCTATCACCAAAAAATACAGCATAGATGAAATTTACATTTTGTCCGCGTGTCCACCGTTACGCGGCTTGGTAAAATTAAAGAGCTTGTTAGCCCTTAAATCACACTTATAGTGAAATCTACAGTAGCCCCATGGCTTCTTTGGTGCTGACTGATAACTCACAGTTGACTTCTGACAGTCAACATTTAGGTATATACCTAAATTCTTACTGTCATAAGTGACAGCTGCCAAACATGTGTTTTTGCAGATCATATGGTTTGGAGTAGGGATACATAATTTGGTCTGGTAGCTTTTCAAAGCTGTCGGTCAGCACCAAAGAAGCCATGGGGCTACTGTACGTCTTCTACATCTTGTTTGAATTTTAACAACGTAATAACTAATAAACTTTGTTTTTTGACCTAACTTGGATACGAACAGTCTATTTCAGAGTTTATTTGCCAACATATCACCCCATTGATCTTTCTCACAATTTGAACTAAAATTATTTTTAAATGTTGGTTGTATGGCTTTTGGAATAAATTGCTCAACTACTTCCAATATTGCAATAGTTTTCACTATTATTATAATAATTATTATCATTACTATTACTCGTATTATTAAGCTCAACTGCTTGAAACATTGCTAAGATTTTCATTATTATTAAATTCTCATCTAATAACGCTTCCAATATTAAACTTTTAAAATGGTAACTAATTAAACCCCTTAAAGGTCATATGAATTATTTATTGTCATATGAGCTCTAATTCCCCCTTTTCCTACTCAAAGAAATACGTGAAGCTTAAATCGTGAAATGACATTAAAGGTGGTGTACAGAAGGACGGAACTAGATTTACCGATGACGTTTGGAAAAAAAAAGGATGGGGAAAATGATAGGAATAGAGAGGAATGAAGTTTAGGGGAAGAAAAATGAGAGGGGGTGAGTAAGGAAAGGGGTGAGTCGGAAATTGGGACGGCGTACCCTAGACGTGTGGAATTGATCCATTACATCGACTGTCAAGTTACAGTTGAGTGCAGAACTGTCGAAATGAAGAGAAAAAAGAAAAACACACACAAAAAAACAAGAACATTATTGAAGTTTACTTCAAACCACGATGCTCTGAAGGCAAAAAGGAAAAACATGTCAGATGCAGGTGAAACGAGGAAACAAGAAAATAGAAGAGAGAGAGAAATGGAAGCTCTTTAATGGAAATCACTTGAAGAATAAATTGACAATTAAATGATTCCTCCTCTCTCTTCTAGCACGCGCGTCTTGTATTATCTTTACTCGTAATGAGTTCAGTTCCATCTGTTCAGAAGATAATTTATCTGTTGGCTCGAGACAATTTGGTTTCTTTCCCATATATATTCTCGATAGCGATAGCATCATTATCACCGGCTAAATAGCAAAGTTTTTGCACACATTGGTCTTAATTAATAACATTTAAATTAAAATACTATTTGAACATGACCTAACATATTGGTCTTACCGACAAAATAAGAGACTGCGAAGTTTTTGCACATCTTGGTCTTAATTAATAACATTTAAATAATATTAATATTTGAACACTATTTCACTATTTTAAATTAAGATTGCATGGAAATAGTGCGAGCTAAGGCAGTTCTTTTTGTAAAATAAAACTTTTGGACAAAGTTAATAAAATATTGCTTAGGGTGATATATTTAGTCTAATTATTTTCTAAACATGTTAAGTGATCTCATTAGTTCTAGAAGATGTATCAAGGTCGTCATCAGAACTGACCAGGACATTTTTAATTTAAATTAAAAAAAGGTTTCTGTTCAAACACCGCAATTATCAAGACAGATATTCAAGGACTGTTGACATTACAAACTGTAGAAAATTAAACTAAATGTATTTACCGAAACATCTTTTTTATTTTGGCCAAAAAATCTTTTGTTATAAAAACTGCAAAAATGCCTACTTTAACTAATATTTACTTCCATTAAACCTCGATATTATATTAATTATACTACATGCAAATTTCTGAATCAAGTGATTTATTTTAAACATAATTATAATTTAATTTCAGAACCTAAACAACCTTCAGTCAACCACCAGTCAATTAATATTAATTTAGCAATTTACAGCGCATTTTAATCTAACTGCCCATTAGATTGTTTTAAAATTACATTACGTTAAAATGGGGTATTAATGGTATGATATAACTAATTACCAATATAATTTGAAGATTTGCACGTAAAGGTATTATATTTTAGCAATTTTTTTAGATCTTTTTTCAAGTTTAAAGTATTAACAAATGAAATGGTAGTTAAGTAAAGTGATTGAATTCAATTTTGATCATCCAAAAAGATAAAATGTACTGTACATATTTCTAAATTAAAATGGTAAAGTTTCTCTCCACTTTTTAAGAAATAACAAGTGTATTCCTAATTCACGGTGTCCTGAACATAAAAACATGTGTGGAGCACCATTTTAGGAAAAAGACTAAGTATATTAAAAAATAAATTTAAAAATAACTGAAAATGAATTAAGGATCAAATTAATATAAATACCACCTAAAAAATTAAATAAACTACTATTGATCTGAGTGAGTCCTTAACCTACAACTTCATGGTGTGAGAAGTCAATTAAATGGATAAAAGTTTCACATACATCCACCAATAATGTTTTTTGTTTATCTATATCAGTGGCCATGTGTAAGAAGACGTTAGTATCGTATTGTATGGTTTGACGGTGATAAAGAAGTCCGATTTTAAATCTTATATGAGTATAAGTAGGTGTTTTATTCCTAAATCCTTTCTCTATTTCTATTCACATAAATAGGTGAACATTTCCTCTAAATCTCTTCCTTCTTATCCCTGTCCAATCAGTGCAAATATGTGGCTGGCCTAGATGTGTAGCAAGACATAGAATAAGAAATCCCTCCACCCCAAGAAAAAAATTCTAATCTCTTTCAGTACTCTATTACATTTCATTCGAACAGATTGCTTCAATTTTTTTAAATGCAATATTTTACAAGATTCTGTTTACGTTAAATTATATTATCATTTTAGTTCCATGCGAAACTTTTGGTTGGTAAAACTGTTTTTCATAAATGTAGTCCTATAATCACTGTTTTAATTATTTTTTTTACAATTTGCTTTTGATGTGTTTTTTAGTTGTAATAATAACTTTAACAAGTTATGATAACTATAGCGATGTTAGTCCACAATCAAAATAATCACAAAATTATCTCTCGTCCTTATGGTCAAAATGTGTTCATTAACATAATAAAACGTTCATTATTATTATTTCTAGTGGATTTATTATTTATGCTTTACTTTTACCTCACGTGTGCGAGCAAGATATATCTCTCATTTGCCACTAGCTGCAGCACATCCAAATATGAGTAGCTACTGCTACCTAGGAGATAATTTATAAACTACAATCTGATTTTTTTTCTTTAGATCAAAAGAAAAAGTCTTTAGAAAATAAAATATACACCTCATTTATATTACCCCAGAATCCTTTAAGACATTGTTTATTTCTTAAAATATCTTATTGGGGATTATTTATATTTATATTTCACATTTTCTCTAGGTTGAAATATACATCAGTCTCAATTGTACCTGAACATTAAAAAAAGTACACATCAATGTATATATAATGACAGAATGTGTTAACAAAAAAATATATTTTTAGCGTATGACATTACTAACTGGGAGGGACATGACATGCAGATCGGTCACCAGTATGTATACTATTTGTCTTTCTGGTGGCAGAGAGTGTTTACCAGGGCACATCAATGGAAGCCGTCTACAAGTACCCTCAATGAGATGGAGTGATGATAGGGAATATGAAGTTGTGGAGACAGTTAGAGTCAACCAACTTAATCCTTATTAATACCAAATCTAGTGACCGTTGGGATAGTTTTCAGTAAGAGAAGGATAATCAAGGTACCAGCCAGGAGTCTCCCCAGCGACCCCCTTGATTCGTAGCTGGGTGCACTGACCACTACACCACGAGGCCGAGTAATAAATACATGATATATAAATAAAATAGCTAATATGAATATTTTTTTAAATAAAGAAATATAAAAAAATATTCTTAAATGTACAGTGATTCTTATGTGACTACCTTATATCGCATTCACATAATGGTTTATGTATGAACAATTTTAAAATAATCAAGTCCGATTCAAAACTCACGCTATAATATACGTCTTGTACTCAATTACTGAAAAAATTATCTCTAAGGTCACCCCTTGATTAAAGAGATAGATCCATACACACTACCTTTTTACTTTCTCCCCATCTTACAGGCAGAGAAAGTATTGTGATCGTAAACAAAAATCTGACTCGAGATTCTGATGAATTTCGACGTTTCATGACTTCCGAATCCGAAAAAAGATTTTTGAATCTCCGTATGTCTGTCTGTACCTCCGACTAGAGCCTAAACCATTTTACCGATCGGGCTAAAACTTGGTATCTAGGGTTTTCATAGGGTTGCCACGAGGGCTTTTTGGAATCGGATATCTAACCATAAAATTAAGGGTAGTTTAATGAAGGATAAAAAGAGAAACGTCCATTTTCTCAAAATCAGCTCTAAAGATTATGATCACATTTAATTTCAAAACATTTATAAGTATTACAAACAAAATGGCTACTCTAATATTTCGGCAAAATGACTTTAAGGGCTCCGGTCTGAAGTGTAAATTATAGTTTTTGATCATATCGCCGAAACTATTTGAGACAGGATATTACTTATCATCACAAAGATTTATATTTATTTGTAATAAAAATATTTTATCATAAATATATTTTTATAAAACCAATAACTTTCATTCTATACGCAAATATTTATATTTTTTAACCTTTCGAACACCAAGTGTAATGTATTGCGACCGTAAAAAAAAATTACCTGAAACGTTGATATATGTCGACGTCTCATGACCCCCCGAACCCTAAAAAGGGTATTTGCAACGCTGTCTATGTGTCTGTTTGAACTTAGAATTAAAGAGTAGTTTAATAAAGAGCGAAAACGAAAAATCGATTTCTTCAAAATCAGCTCAAACGATTTTGATCACGATTCGTATCTAGACGTTGACTAAGATTATAAATATTCATTTTCCCATGAAAATTATTTTTAGGGTACTTTACAGAAGCTGAAATTTCCGTATCTCCGCAACTATTTGAGAAACTAAATAACTTATCATCGAAATATTGTAGTACTATTAAAAATATAAAACTTTTATGTGAAATATATTTTTATAATACCAGCAGTTTCTGAGATATTGGCAAATTTATTAATACAATTTTGTGAGCTTTAGTTGTAAATATATACTACTTAATAATTCTGTAATGCCATAGAGTAATTAAAATATATAAGTCTCTCAAAAGGTTTATGCTATTTTTCCTTAAACCTCCTAGGAGATGTGTTTGTTCAACAATGATCTATCTCCAATTTGGACTCAATAGTCAATATTTACATTTTTTATTGGTCATAATTTATTAATGAGGAATTTAATAGCAATGCGATGACCTGAAGATGTGCAACACCTAATAAAATGTTGAACATTTTAAACGATAGTCAAAATTTTAATACGAAGTGTAAACCCTTGTGGACCCAATATCGATCTTTTTTATTGCTACAAACATACAAATGAGGGCATTAATATTATACAAAAATAAAATTATAAAATTTTAAACCGGAATTAAAAAATGTTTTACATATAAATACAATGTAATATATTATTGGGTTTGCTAGTGTATATTATTTTGTTTTACATATATTACTAGTTTTGGGTGAATATCTACATTTTTAAAACAATAAAGCAAGAAAGTCCATGCGTAGTTCCGTACCATTTATTTGTTTGGGAAAGGAAAGATATATATGGTTTGATCCATTACCTTTTATCACAGTGCTGCCACATTTTCTGTGATCATCATTAAAAACCAATTACATTTTTACATTAAAAAAATCTCTAGAATTTTACTATAAGGGTTTTAAAACCATATATAAATGCTTCATTAGTCCCTTCGGTTCCATTATGATTAGAGTAATTTGTTTAGTTAACAAACAACCTTTAAAAATTTTTTTTTTTTACTTTTCAGTGCTCAGCAATGCATACTCCTTAAAATTATTTAATTTTTAATTGAATTATTAAAAAATATTTAATAGTATGTTTATTTCTAAAAATATAATTATTAAATACATTATTTATGGCACTTAAATGGAACATCTTGGAGAATTCACAGAAATATATATCAAATTAATATTTAAATAAAGTAAACATATCCTTAATACTAATTATACATTTATAACTTAATTTACTAAATTAACTTAATAATATATTATTATAAATATATTTTATATAGAGAGCACTTATTCCAACTCTACAAGATGTTATTATGTTAATATAAACTTATTACATTAGCAAAGTTTTTGGTGTCTTAGTCTTATTCCTTTGTTGGAAGGTTAGCCACGTGACTGACTGATCTGGCTGGGAGGTGTGGGAATCCTACTAATGTTAATTACATAGTTTTGATAAAAATTTATATTTTATAGCTATTCTTTTCAATATAATTGATAGCAGGCATGAGGACAAAAACAGATGAATTAGCTGATTAAGAAACCATTGATATGTAAAGTGGAATAATATTTTATGGCAAGATAGTTGAACCATACTACACAGTTATGTTCCTGAAAAAATTACACAATATGGTGTTGTTTAATATAAACTTTCTGAACACATACACATCCTACCAGCAACTGACTTAAAAATACTAGCTTAGTATTAGAACTGACCCTTAATCCATTCTGCTTACATTAAATGCTATAGTACGTGATAGAATAAAATAATTTTAAGACATTAAATTTTATATTATTTGTGAAATAATACACATTTAAATTCTTTTTCTATATGCCATTAAAGATTAAGTAGAAAATTGTTTACCACAATACCGAGAGAATTTTTCACTCGTATTCAATTTAATTATGACTTAAAAAACAATATATTTTATTAATACAATCTTAAAGCTATTTTTCATATAACTTTTGGTAAAGGATTATTTTTTCAATTTAAGTAGCCTTATTTTCGCACTTAACCAAGCTATTAATAAAACATTGTGACTAGTTTACAAATATGAATCAGCCTAACATTATGTTATATTCTTTGATAATAAAAATAGAAGTGTCAAATAAAATAAAACATATATAAATCAAGAGCAGTTTTTTTTGTTTGACTGTTGTAAAACAGACCACGTTGGTAAAATAATTTAGGCTAATGTATTTTAAGTGTACTTCAGCCTCGAGAGCTCCATTTTCTGTACAAATTCGATTCATCTGAGGATACATCAACGTGTTTTGTCCGTCCTGTAAATAAAAAAGAAACAATGGATTAATAAACCGCTTTGAGCCAAGTTAAACTTACAAAGAACGCTTCACAAAAGATATATATGGTTTATAGTTTTGTTTATTAGTTCTAAATATGAATAAGTACCAGTACGCATTCATCTTTTACATGAACACGTCACGTTATCTCATGTGAACTAAATACCTTAAAATACTGGTCAGTGTATCAGATATACACAGCTTTTGGTCCGTGTATTTAGTACACGCTGCTATTGGTCAGTGTATTTGATACATGCAACTATTGGTCAATGTATCTAATACACAAAGCTACTGGTCAGAGTATTTAATACACTCAATAATTGGTCAATACGCAGCCACTAGTCAGTTAATCTAGTACATGTAAGTATATCTCAATGTATTAAATCCATGAAGCTACTAGTAAATGTATCTAATACATGCAGCTATTGGTCAATGTATCTAATACACAAAGCTACTGGTCAGAGTATGCAATACACTCAAGTAATGGTCAATATGCAGCTACTGGTTACTTTATCTAATATATGCAAGTATTGGTCAAAGTAGCTAATACATGAAGCTTCTGGTCAATATAGCTAAAACATGAAGCTACTGGTCAATGTAGCTAATACACGCAAGTATTGGCCAAAGTATCTAATACATATAGACACTTGTAAATAAAAACGCACTAGAAATAAACTCACTTCTCCAAACTATTTTCTTGATCTCTTGGGCCGGTAGATCAAACAGGAGCGTCATACCAACTGCAGCTATCAATATGCAGGTAACTTCGCCCATCTCAAACTGGAAATAATTTGATTTGTTTGAAAGGAAACATAACAACTACCAGTATCTTTAAGTATGCAAAGCACGCAATCAATGAAATGGCCTTACTCACACCTCTTCATTACATAGGTTTTTAATCTATTCTTACGATACTTGCTATGAAGATATATTATTCAGTCATTAAAATGGAAGATTATAAAATCATGAAAAAATGTTTTGAATACAAACTAACTCTTACCATACAAACTTAGAATTAAATACAAATATGTGTTTATAATATTGTAGCGACGGTATTTAAACTGAATTGTCTAAGCACAAACTTATTGTACTGGCTTATGACTTATGGCCTAACATGATACTCTAAATATGACAATTAATTTCCCTAAGTAAATAAGCTCCATTTATTGAGCACGCAAGCGCGCTATACCGACCGACCGGCCACCACCGTTAGCGATTATAATGCCAACATTTGCAAAGCAAGGGTGTCATGTGGTAAGAACTAAACCTTCATTCGTTAATATCACTGTTCTTCAATATAGCTGCTACTTCTTTATTCAAATATCTCCAAATTTATCCTTTCGGGGTTGATTATTAACCTGTTCTAGACCCCCTGCTTCACAAATAAATTTTGTAAGTGCCAGGGATTGAACCCTAGGCATCTGGATCTATAGCCAGGAACTCTGGCTACTAGACCACATAGGTGGCCAATCAATTTCCCTTCCATCAATTAAGCACCATGAAAGGGTAAATCTCCTTTTATCCAATAATTTTTTCTCCCATGATGGGGACAGCAAATAGCTAGCTAGCTATGTGAACAATAAACCTCGCTTCCTACAATTTATAATCATTATTAATACCTTTAGGTCAATGGATAGATGTACTACAAGCTGAGCTAATGAGTTTGAAAATATACGTTAGTAATTTAATTTATACCATTAAAGTACATAATTGTTAAAAATTAGCTTCAGTTAATAATTTTAAATTATCCGTATATCCTAGTCATTTTCAGTTTTGAGAATTAATTATGTGACGTGAATTATTATGCCTTAAATTTAGTATCAAGTGTTACTACCCGTCCAAGCTATACGCTTATGTATTAATTATTACTCTAATTATCTTAGGGATTATGAAAGTTATATATATATGAAATTTACCCACATCTGCTTGGAGGTAGAGTATAAAACCGATTTGAAAAAACCACCCTAATTACACCCAACCATGATTCGAACCTTGACCTCCTCCTCATCGGTAATCTAGTCTACACCGAGAGTAGCGCGATAGACCATGCGGTCATCGAAGTGGGCCATGAATCAATACTATTTATCCTCATGCAACCAAACCACACAGGTGGTCACATGATTTAACGTCTCAGACTCACCTTAGACTGAATTCTCGATAACTGGAAAGTCAAACTCCGAGTAGATAAACGGTTTAACGATTTCCCACATTAATTTATTACTGTCGTTTTTACATGTTCTGAATAAGCTAATGCAAATGCATTTTATCTAAACAACTATTTCTCTAACTTTTGCCAGTTGCTAGCAGATTTCTAGGCATGGCATAAACAACGTATACCTTCCAGTGTTTTATGGAAAATGTGGAAACAAATATCTACTATCACGTAGGACAAACAGTTGTTCCAAACTTTCATAAAGCCTTAGTGTTAAGCTAATCAAAATCTCAGTAGAGGTATAGGAAGTTCATGACTTCCGGTCCAAACATGTGTTAATCCGTTTAGAAAACTCATAATTATCTTAGAATATTTTATATTTAGTAAAACTTAGTGGGATGTCACGTAACCCTGGAGTTACTCGTACTATAGTTAGGAAAACAAAGGTATAGGCTATCCTCAGACAAACACTAGCCTTTAGAATAGCTTGTTAATAATCTTAGTAGTGAATGTATATATATTAAAAGGATTATCCTGTATCCCTATACGACAAGTAGACTAGTGAAGAATAGACATCGCTCCCTCCATTTTATTATCAATACGTACTATGTATTTTTGGATTTAAAGCTTAAATGTTTCCTATAGTTATTTTACTTGGATTTGAAGTCTACATTTCCTTTCTCCCGACAACTAGGAAAGAAAGTAATGTGATCATCAAAAATAAAACTCAATATTTTGATAAATGTCAATATTTTATGACCCTTGATACAGATAAAGTAGTGTTCACGATGCCATCTGCCCGTCTATACCTCGGGCTAGAGCCAAAACTATTGTACTGATCGGACTAAAACTTGGTATCTGAAATTTTTACAGAGTCAAGCTGATGTATTTTTGGAATTTGATTTCCAACCAAAAATTCGAGGGTGAAGGGCGAAAAAAAAAAAAGATTTCTTCAAAAATAGCTCTGACGATTTGTATTCAATTTAATATCTAGACACTTCTAATCATTATAAAAGAGGTGACAATTCTCATTTTCCAATGAAAATTACCTTGATGGTAATTTACTTAAGAAATGTTTTTCCGGATTTTTATAATTTACACGAAACTATTAATTTTGAGATATGAAATAAGTAATCATTGTAAAATTGTAGTACTATTAAGGATAACAATCTTTCTCTTGAAATATATTTTTGTAAAACCAATAGTTTCTGAGCTATAAGCATTTATATGTAATTTTTAATTCAGGTCTTTGAAAATGAATTTGATTCTTATAATCTTTGGTTAACAAAAATAATTCTCATTTTTCAATTTTTCTGTAAGCGTTCCTAGTTCTTAATGATATAGAGTAAGTAACAGTGTATATTAGTTAATTTATAATCTTTGTTGTGAGGTTCCTACAACTATGTTTATACCTATTATTTCCTTTCACAAATCTTACGAGCTTATAGTAAATGTCTACTTTAGGATAAAAGTAGGAGACAGTCTGTACAATGAACCGTACAAATTATTTACAGCTAGAAAACAAACCAATAATATATTAAATAAATGGTACGGAACTCCACACGGAATTTCTTGCTCTATTGTTTGAAAATGGAGATATTTATTCAAAAATCGTAATATATGTAAAACGAAATAATATACACTAGAAAACCCAAGCATAAATTGCACTATCCCTAAGTAAAACTTTTTTTTAGTCCCGGTTTTAAATTTTATAATTTTATTTTGAAGGAACTAATGTCCTCAGTTGTATGTTTGGACCGATAAAAAGATCAATATTGGGTCCACAAGGGTCAACACTTAGTATTAAAATTTCGACTTCCAGTTAAATTTTATGACATTTTATTAGGTGTTGCACATCTTCATGTCATCGCACTGCTATTAAATTCCTCATTTATAAATTTTGTCCAATAAAAAATGTAAATATTGACAATTGAGTCTAAAATGAAGAAGATCATTACTGTACAAACTTTTTCCTGAGGGCTTTAAGGAAAAATAACATAAACTTTTAGAAACTTACTTATATTTAATTACTCTATGGCATTGGAGAATTATTTCGTTAAAACTTAAGTAGTATCTCTTTACAACTAAAGCTCACAAAATTGTATTAATATATTTTCCAATATCTCAGAAAATATTTGATTCATAAAAATATATTTCCTATAAAAGTTTTTTTTCTTTAATAGTAGGTCTACTACAATTTTGCAATGATAAGTTATTTAGTATCTCAAATAGTTGTGGTGATATGGAAGTTTCTCCTTCTGTAAAGTACCCTAAAATTCGTTTTCATGATAATATGAAAATATCCAGTTTATTTAAAATTTTAATAAACCCTTATATACGAATTTTAATCAAAATCGTTATAGTCGAATTTGAGAAAATCGATTTTTTCTCATTTCACCCTTTCTTAAACTAATCTTAATTTTAAGTTTAAACAGACACACAGACAGATTTCATTGCAAAGACCACTTTTTAGGGTTTGGGGGGTTCTTGAGACGTCGACATCCATCAATATTTTAGGTTAGATATTCGTTTGCGGTCGCTATACTTTTACCTTTTGTGTTAGAAAAGTTAAAAAATATAAATATATACGTATAGCTTGAAAGTTATTAGTTTTATAAAAATATGCTTCTTATAAGATATTTGTATTATAAAGAGACCTACATATTTGTACCGATAAGTAGTTTCATATCTCAAATAATTTAGGAAATATTATAAAAAAATATAATTTATTGATCAGACTGGAGCCCTTAAAGTCATTTTGCCGAAATATTTAGAGAACCCATTTTGTTTGGAATATCTATAAATGTTAAGAAATGAAATTTAATTAAAATCGTTAAAGTCGATTTTGAGAAAATCGACTTTTTCTCTTTTTACGCTTTTGTAAACTACCTTTAATTTTAAATTTATATATCCAATTCCAAAAAAAACCTCGGAGCAACCCTATGAAAACCCTAGATACCAAGTTTTATCTGGATCGGTAAAATGGTTTAGGCTCTAGTTGGAGGTAAGACAAAAATACAGACAGACGGAAAGTCAAAAACAATTTTTTTTATTCAGGGGGTCATGTTCATCAAAATCTTGAGTTCGATTTTTTTGACGATCACAATACTTTCTCTACTTGTAAGATAGTGAGAAAGTGAAAATACATTATATTCATAGAGAATAGCCATGGTTCACATATTTTAAGAAGTTTGTCTCGCAATATATGTAAATATTGAAAGAAGACGACATAGAGGCTTGATCAATTCAATTAATTTGGGATGAGTTATTAAACGAAACACTTTTTTGAATGGAGGTCATTTTGAAATGTCTAACCATATCACAATTCCATATATATAGCTCAGTCAGCCAAGGCTTTAATAATCTTCCCGCCAAATTCAGTTAAAATGGGTCCATGTATTAAGGAGTAATTGAGGAACAAACAGACAAACGAAATGCCAAATTTTCGGTGGCCTCATGGACTAAGCCGTAATTCTCGTTTTGGACTATACAACCGATGACAGGAAATGAGGGCTCAAATCTCGGTCTAGTGAACTTGGGGTCATTTTCCCTAAAAAAATATCCACTCCTTATTCATGCAAATGCAGGTACACTTTATCTATGTGAACCCTTACTAATTTCTAACTCATTAGATTAAATAATATGTATGTGTATAGCCTGAATAGGCATAGAAATACGTTGTGCTACAAAAATAAATGTCAAATGGTCGAGTTAAGAAAAGGCCTCGCTCCTCGTAGTCAAAAGGTTGTATTATTTCTTGATTACACCTGGAATCAGATAGGAATCTCTTAAACCTATAGTGGAACACCCCCGCTAGGTAAAGAGCCATTGGGGTTACTGTAGTTTTTCTTACCAGCATGTAAGGCCGATAGTAGTGGGAGTGTCTCGTGGTCCCTACGTTGTAAAAGAAGATCGGGAACTGGGTGAGGTACACGGCGTACGCCACGCGCGTGAACACGACGAAACCTTTCCATCGCAGCAAGTCACCCACGACACCTGAAACAACAACGGTAACTTAGGACAACAGCAACAACTACATAATACTTGACTTTTTTAAAAGAGCATGGCTAATATTATCTCAGGTCTCAATTCGTGTAACTGATGGTGTGTTGCGGGGGGAAGAGGGGATAGGGGCCACAGATTAGGAGTTGCTGAGGCTAGTACACTGACCTACCATATTATTGCACGATTTCCATCTACCCGCACTTGTATGGGCTTATGGGCTAAATGTCAATCTTGTCCAGTCTAATTTGGCGGTAGCATAAAGGTCAAAGCTTAAAATCTCGGCTGGATATTTTTAGAGTAGATTTTACCTTAAATTATATAACACTCTCCCTCTACGAAAATGCGAGGAAATTTCCAATTAAATAATAACTGATTAATCCCTAAACCATTGATGTAATCAAATGTGGATATTGCGGTTGGGTATTAAGAAATGAATAACAAAGGTTTGGGTGGCAGCTTAGTATTTTCTTGGTACAAAATCAGGTGAAGTGTGATTTATTCGCAGCTCACCAAAGGTGCGTACGGTTCCACTCACTGATATCCCCACTAATGTTAAATTAATTGAACAAACTTAACAATGCCAATATACGCTAGTTTTATTTAATTTCACGAAAATGCATTAGTCACTTTTAACATTATTTGGCTGTAAACTAGATAGTAAAACACAGTTTTTCAATGAAAATATTATCATAGATTTAATTTGACATCATGATTATGCAAATGATCACAAAATGTTATTTATTAGGACTCAAAACTAAAGCTAGCATATAATTTAAAAATTCAATTAAGGTGTTACATAACCTCCAACTTTTACAACGATTCTGTTATATTGCCATGCTTTATGGATTATTTACATTTAAGTTGTGTAGATTTTATTAGTCAGTGACTGTACTGTCGGTAATTTACTTCCGCACACGTTCAGCTAGCAACGGGTCATAAACATTCAGTTTGCTTGTTTTCAGCCCTCGCAAGAATTCAAGGTCAAACCTCTCGGGCTAGTTGCGAAAGAGAGAGCAATATATTTCACCAGTCAACTTAAGTATTTTTATTTTTATTCTAAAAGTAGTTTTTTCTTTTGCTTGCAAGATCTCAGCAGCTCTCTGTGACAAATTTAAATTAAAGCCAGATAATTGATTGTTTTTCTTTCAGTTTTTGTTGACTGTTGGTTTTGACTTGAGACTTGTGAAGAAATATGTGTGCCATTATGGCAATTTCTTTGCTATATTAATATATAATACCTGTTTTAACTGAAGTGAGAACAATTTTAAAACAAAGCATTTCTCAATTATTAAATAAAAACATGAATTATGATAATTTTTAGATAAAATACTATGAAAATAAAATTTATAAAATGTGCTTGAAATAAAAAATGTTTAAAATACCAACCTCAGCCCAATGTTTTGTAGATCGTATCGCGACAAACTTGGTTAGGTCAAGTTAGGATGGTTAAAACAATTTTGAGTTATAACCCACACTTTAGCTGATATTAAATGGCATTATGCTATTAGTAAAAATTGGTCAAGGATAATAATTTAGGGTAGTAGAAGAAGGAAGGTAAATTTTATTGGGAGTAAAATATTATTATTAAGCAACCAAGGTCCATAGAAGCTTATAGACACTTCAGGGAATTTATGAACTGCTCACCTTTAATTAAAAATCTGCCTAGTAACTAAGGAAACATAGATAATATCGAATATTAACATAATATGAAGCCCCACAGTACAATTAAATAGTTCTAAACTGCGCATACCTAACAACTGTGTGTGTGCCGAATGTGACCAGCATCCATCTATGACTATGATGTCATTTTAGGCTCCACGTTTGCGCAAACTTATTGCTACTTAGTAATTTTCACTGAGCTTAAAGAAACTCATTTCTCTCACTATCATCCTGATGATCGTTATTTAAGAGACAATGTGTCTTACAGTAAATACTGTTCTTCTTTGGCTGTAGATTTAGTGCGTCTTAGTGCGTCTCCTATAAATAATAAGTCTACTTTAGAACCACATCAAATGGGGGCTTTTTTCCCCATGCTTTCCCCCTAACCTCCTTTCCAGACTATCATTATTACTTTTTTCTTTGTACACCGTCTTACTATCGGCTTAGGCTATTAGACGCTTATGCACTGATTACTCTAAATTATTAGATATGAGTAAGGTTGAATTTAAAGAAAGTGTACCAACATTTGCGGGAAAGCTGATCGGAAAAAATAGTAAGAAAAAACACCCTCAGTATACCAGACTGAATCTCAAGCCCCAATCTCCCTGTCATCGGAAGTCTAGTCCATTGCGAGAGTAAGGTCTTAGACCATTCGACTATGGATGTAAATGGCTCTCCTTAAAGTTTAAATAAATGAATTAGAGATTAGGAGTGCTGAGCTATTATTTTAGTGTAGAGAAAGAAGGAAGACATAATAGTAAAAATAACGTTTCAGTTCACCCTTTCAGGATTCAAATCCCAACCTATCCGTCACTGGACACCCACAGAAGAGAGGTGAACATTTTGTTCTGATAAAGGTCATTAATAAGAATAGGTGAAACCATGTCTTAAAGAATTGTTTTCCTAGACAAGAATCTCCGGATTTTTTTTTTTGTTCTAATGAAGGTCGCTAAAAGGGAGAGGTAAAGCCGTGTCTCAAAGACTTGTCCCACGTAGACAAGACTGTCCGGTATTATTTTTGTTCGGATCAGGGTCATTAATAAAAAGAGGTGAAACTGTGTCTCAAAGACTTGTCCCACGTAGATCAGACTGCCCGGTATGATTCTTGCTATAATTAAGGTCATTAATAGGAAGAGGCGAGGCCGTGTCTAAGGGACTTGTCTCCCGCACCTCCGTATCCCTGCTCTGTGGCGAAGATGACCCAGATCAAGAAGCCGCTCCAGACGATGGGAGACCAAGCGTTGTATAGTGCGGCATCCTCAGGGTTGTAGCTGTAGTGCAGGCGGGCCATATGGTAGGGCCCACACATTGCCAAAAGGGCCAGGGCTATTGCCACCGTCCAGCCAACACCCACAGCCATCTAGGGACATAATATTAAACAGTTTTCATATATTAATACGTCGAGACATGTGATCTTCAGCTGATACATTAGATATTTAATATAATACCTAAAATATATTATTAAAATAGAGCAAAATAGTTTCAATGTTAGCCATAAGTATGTTTTAATTTTATAAAATATTCGTCTTTTTTTAACACCACTTCTTACTACCCGTTTATGTTGTACTCCTGTATACTTTATTTTAATATAATGTGTAAGGAACTAGGAAGTTTGAATTTTAAGGGTATTTAAAGATATTTGGATGGAGAGAGAGTGGAAATCTCTTTTGGAAAACCAACCCTCAGTACACCTTGACAGGATAAAAACTTGATATCTCTGTAATCGGCAGTCTAGTCTAGCGCGAGATTGATGCCTTAAGCCATAAAACCACCGAATTGTGTACAAATATAATATTCTTACTACCAGAATCTTATTATAACCCATTTAGGCTTACAGAGAGTGGTAAGAATAAAAATATATTTGAATATGAACGCTCTTTTCCAGACACATGGGGTGACAGGAGCACAATCAGAGTTTTTTTTATGTTCTTTGATGACTTAATCTTGATTACATTTACTAAATGCTTTAGGATCAATTTTTCGTTCCAAACATACATGATGCCATGTTTATATAAACAATATAGAAGAGCAAACAAAAAACCGTGGGCGTATTAATAGCATATGTGCGTGTTCAAAGTTTGATAGCAATACATCCATTAATTCAATGGTTTTAAAGAGTGCATATCTAGACATTGTCATCACATTAGCCCTTATCCCGGTTACGTAGCTGCATAGGGAAAACAGTAAAAACCATTATTTTCAAGGGACCAGTTAAAGTCTTCTTTCACAAGACAATGTCCAACTCTTTTCTAGAGCAGCAAACATCTCGGAAAGTTGCCAGCAATCCCAATAAAGGAATGCTCCCATTTATTATTAGATCTCATAATGATGACTGAATATCTAGCGAACAAATCAAAGAGACTCTAAGAGAGTAACGCGATGTTTAAACTCTACTAATATAAGCTACTTTTACTTTTAAATTCAGAAAATAAAGGGATTTTTTAAAACTTCATTTACCCTGAAAGGTATCAGTCTTACCTGGAGGGACTACACCATGAACATCTATTATTATTTATAAGCTATACCATAGGGGAATAATCAAAGGTAGGCTTGCTAAATTATGAGGTTGATGAAGGTTACATTTGGAATAATGTTAAGTACTACCATAGAGCAATGAAAATGGGTAATATTTCTTGTGTCTCGAACACCTCTGGAATTTGGTGGATTCCACACCTCACACGTAGAGAGATCCATATACACATATAAAAACTTTAATTGGCTAAAGCTATAGTAAAATTTTCTATCAAATCCTCCCTATAAAAGCCGGCCTTCTACTTTCTTGACTTTTTGTCTAGGAGACCTTATACATGTTTCCAAATCATTCTGAAATAAGACTATTAATGAGAACTAAACATTTATAGTTAAAGCAGGAGCAAGGTATGCTATTTTCCAACGATAACACCAAAAATAGTTAAACATTAAAGAGTGTTTAAAAAACAAAATACAATCTTTTCATGCATTGGATCGGATGAATTCTGGAATCATTCTTGACAATCTCAAAACTGAACGTACGAGGTAAAACCTTATTACGAGCATGGCTAGAGACAATACTTGTGTATAAATCTACACTGCGAATGTGTAAGACATGATAATGCCTGCTCACCAATCTAATTTTTCAATACATTGTTCAGGTATCTCTTTATGACTTTGTCACCAAGCAAGTTAAGACGATTTTCTCCACTGTAAACACTAGAGATGGGAAAAACTGATTTTACGATATCAGTGACTGTGATTTTAAAATATCGGTGATTTATAACAGTGATTTTTCACTGTTAGTATTTAGCTGCTGTCCGAGTAGGCGCGTACAATCGAGTATCGAGTATGGAGTATGGAGTATTTCTGAGTACTGGGTATTTACTCGAATAATGCCATGACATTCGGTTGTCTGTTGGAACTTGAAAGGAGAACTATTTACTTGGAAGTTTGGCGGCTTGCAATGGAATTCGATACTTAAAGACTTAACATAAGGTCTTTCTGTCGGCACTGATATTGACATTATTGACATACAGCTACCTAATCTCCGGGTTTCGTGTTGCCTGACTAATATATAGTCAATACAAAAGTATGCGTTTAAGAAGTTTAATACACATGAAAAATAGAGAAATAAAATATGTTATTTATTATTTTATAGTGAAATGTTATGTAATTTGTGTTATGTGATTTTTTTTCGTAACCTACTTTTAAAAAGAATCTGAAATGTGATTTGCTTAGTAAGCTTGCTTTTGAATTTCGCTCTTAACAACAAAGTCATTTTTACGTAGCAAAATTATATCCTTTTTTTGATAAATGAGCTCTAAGAGATCAAGTGTTTTAAATAGAAATAACACGTAAAACATGCCAGTCAATAAGGTAGATTCTCAATTAGTTGGTAAAAAATAAAAAATAAAAGAACAAAGGCCGTGAAGCGAGTATTTATTCGAGTGTCTAGAAAAAGAAGCAATACTAGCTCCGTAGTAGCAATACTAGCTCCGTAGCTCGAGTATTGCGAGTATGCGAGTATCTCCGATCACTGATATCTCAATCACCGATACTTTTGATCTCGAGTAACTGGGAGTATCAGTGATCAAATGGTATCGGTGAGAAAATCACAGTCAGTGATATATCGCCCATCTCTAGTAAACACCACTTCGCAATGTTGGTTTCTGATAAGAAATCAAAAAGGTCACGTCAGGCCTTGAGACATATTATTTTTTTAAATACTCACATTAATAGTATAAAACTTATAAATCTAAATTTGTAGATATAGCTATGACCCTAAGTTCAAATCTTAGAAGGTTGTAAAAGGTGACTCTTTCAACTTTAACTCCGTCACTAATTATTTATTGTACTCATGACAACATTTTACCTTGTTAAGATGTATTTTCCTCATGTTCCTTAGCCAGTATCCAACAAGAACTCCTATTAGATAAATTGTGGCTCTGTGTGTTGGCAGAATGTACGACAAGTTGGCAGTGTCGAACAGCTTAGCCACCCTGAAAACAGAACACATTTTGACCTATTAGTCTAATAATTATCAAGCGTTAGATTGGCAAGTAACTAGATGCATTTTTTTTAAGCCTTGAAAGAGATCACAAATTAATTTAAGTAATTTACATCTCTCACAGATATAACAACTTAATATTCTCTTTATATTTGTGGTAAAATTACCAAAGGAAAAACTTATTTAACGACTGGAAAGTCTATCGGATCCATTATAACGTATTCATACTTCATATCATTTGATCCTAAACTGTCATTTTTGAGTGATATTCTTTTTATATCCATTAATAACACTATAAAAAATAGTAAAATATTACCAATTTTGGTCACAATTAAAACCTTTGGTTCTTATAAAAGCACTTTCTTTCCAAACAAAACTAAAGACTATCATTAATCAGTGGACAGAAATAAAATTTTGACAAAATATAATCATTAAGAATGGAAAAAGCTATTGTCTATTATGCCAGTTTTTAAGTGTCTAGGAAACCAACTACAAAAAAAAAATTGCGGGAAGAAGGGATGGGTAGAAGGGTGTTACGTACGCGTTTTCTCTCTCTCTTTGGTTTAGTGGAGAATACCCATATGGCAAGATAAATGTCGTTTCTGTTATTACATATTAGGGCGATCCAACCGGAAACCAGGTTTGTTTTTTGTTTCCAAAAAGGTGCCATGAGTAATCAAGTATTTGTCCACGGGTTCATCCTCTTGTTTAAACAATACGCCTTTACGCTGGGGCTGTGTATTTATGTCGAGGGTTCTCTACTACGAAAAATCAAAATACCTGTAGAGGTGGTTGAGAGGTTTAGGACGTTATAGTCTCATAAGAACTGGTCACCGCTGAGGGAGGGATCGAGGTTTTACTCATGAGCGGGGACATTAAGTTTGGTCTTCCAATTGCTTGTACACACTCTTTGTTAATAAAGGTGTATTTCATCTTAAATATATTCCTCATCCCTACCTCAATGAATAAACCTGTTATCAAACGTACTACACCTGGCCGCATGACATGGTCTAAGGCGCCAGGTTCGCCACATACCATAACGCTGGTGGAGGACAGTTAGAGGTTTGAATGCCAAGAAATTGCATTGGGGATTGGTTTCTTCTCACAAGTTATATACAATAGTGGTTTTTAACTCCCTTTTTACGCATCAATGTGGACTCATTTCCTTTAAGTTACTTCTTAAACTTCTGTCTCTTATTGTCATTAGTAACCTTAGTTTTGTAATTAGGCCCTTTAAATGTTTATTTTAAGGGCCCGTCTCACCCTACAGATAACGCTTAACTTAGGTAAACTTCACATCGTGATAGTGTTTTAATATATTATCCATTATCATGTATATCTTAATATCTACCCAGGTTATACACATACATTAATAAAGCTAATGGAGTAGGGATAAAATTAGTACAATTTCATATGATCTGTACCCACATTTGCTTGGAGGGAAAGGGAGAGACGATTTAGAATACCACCCCAGTACACCATACTTGAATTCGAGCTCCAGTCTCCCCGTCACAGGCATCCCAGACTAATAAGAAAATGATGCGTTGGGTTAACCTATGTGGGGTGGTTTACATTAAAATACAGGGGATTTAAAACTAGTGAAACAGTTTTATCATATTGAAAAACTAACATGAATTATAGTTATACTAAAATGAAAAAAAAAAACCATGGCATTTAATAATAATTGTTCAAATGACTAATATTCGAAACTTTTGGTATTACTATGTGTATAAAATTAAACTAAATGTTTCTATTGAAACTATATTTCATTTACTTTGGTCTAAAATATATTTCTTTTTCATAAAAACTACAAAAATACCGGCCTTAAATCTCGCTCACTTGCATCTCATCCTTAGAGCTCGACAAACAATCAATTAGTCGGTCTATTGGATATGTTTGACACAAAGTCCGAAAACGGCCAATAAACTGATTTTTTGCTCAACCCTAAGATTAGACGTTTTAAAATGCCCAGAGCGTGAAGCTTGATTGAATTTTGGGCTTTGGCCGTCTCCAAACAGCCAATCGTAGGATTGTGCAATTACTATACGGCCAGAGTTGAGAATTCAGTTGTTATGTTAGGCTAGGTTATATTAGGTTAGGCTTTAAAAATAATTCTGGTCAGGTGGTCTTTATAATTTAAAATAAATTTGTAGTATCTGTCCAGTTCCGTTCAAATATCAATAAGATCGATTTTACCTCTTGAATTTATGTGATTGCTCAAAATTGGGTGCGCGCCACCTTTTCAGCTTGGTCAAGAAACGAACTAAAATGTAATTTGAAGCTTTGGTCGTTTATTAACTGCACAATCCTAGTTATGTCTGTTTGGAGAAGACCAAAACCCGAAATTGAATAGAACTTTGGGCTTTGGAGATTTTAAAATGTGCCAATACTAGGATTGAGCAAAAAATCTGTCCATTGTATGTTTTCAGGCTTTGCGCCCAACTTAAACATGACCACGCTCTAATCCGACAAAGTGTGAATTTCCTCATTATTCAATCAACAACAACCAAAAACAAATGAGTGAAATATATTTTGGTCACTTTAGATTAATCATAATTCATGTTGCCTCATTATTTCCGACAGGCTTGGTGGCGTTTCACTCACGGGACGCCGAAGTAAACGACGGTACTGAGGTTGTTGTTGTATGTGACGGTGTACCGGAGCGCCGTGGACCACCAGCAGACGGTCAGGATGAGGAGGACACCCAACCAGCGACTCTTCCACAACAGGTACACGACGAGAGGTGAGATAAGGAACAGTTGCATGTCGATACCGAGCTGGTGGGTGTGGGTCAAGCACTGCAGACACAACATTGTCGTCATCAATATTATAATAATTATTATTATTTCTAAGTAATACTCCTATTATTAAATACATTAATTTGATATGTTATTTTTGTTGTGTTTAATTTTTTCTTTTTTTTACGTTGTATATATAAACTATACTAAAGTAAATAACACAAAACGTTAGTTATTATTTTTTAATACAAGCTAGTTTTTTATACTCATGATTTATTTTGAATACTTAAATACCATTCTTAATTTTACTAACATTCGTCTAAAATACCTCATACATGTATCCTCTAAAGTAAGATTCTTAATTAGGGTTAGACATGTTAGAGTATAGTGACACGTTTTGGCGAAAAGTACTATTACCCAGTGATAACACTGTTATTAGTTAAAACTAGGGTTTTAAATAAAACAGAAGTCAGTAATTATATACATTTATATTATGCATTGTATTAACTGAAGTCAAATATTTTAGGTACTGTAGGATTCTGCTAAGTAAATAATTTTAGAAAATAAAAACAAATTTTCTTTTCGCTACAATAAAAACATTTTTATATATTATTTATAGTATTTTATAACCGTTGATAATATTTATAGGAAATTACAACTAAAAATCACACGAATCGACGTACTAGTATATGAACATAAATTCCATGGGCCACCCGCATATTTACACTACTGTGTTAAGGATTAATAAGACTAAATTTGGAATAAATATACATGAATTTAACGGGGATTTAGAGTAGGAATCAATTGTGGAAAATATACCCTTAGTACACCTGACCGGGATTCGGACCCCAATCACCCAATAATCAGCAATCTATAATATTGCGTGAGTGACGCCTTAGATCATTGGACCATGAAATATAAATTTATATTTTGAATTCTAGTTTAAGGTGACCTGGTGGTCTAGAGGTAAGGTGTCAGACTTTTGTGCTGGGGGTGCGGGGTTCAATCCTTGGTCCCGGCGCAGTTTTATCTGATTGCCAAACTATCTCTGACAAGACGTGTATAAATCACAACTTATGAATGTGTGGAATGCCAGTCCTCCACCCTGGTTCGGATTCCACGTTAAATTGTAGGTTCTCCATTTAATCTCACAATAACCCCATATTACTCATTAGCATAAGTGCGTATAACCCGAACGGGTAGTAAGACACGGTGCTAATAATAAATAAATAATAATTCTTATTTAAGTTTTCAAAGCCTGCCTGTTACAGGACTTTATGACTGTTGGTCAGCACTTGAATAAAAGTAAATACCCACATCGGTGGGCATGCAGTCTTAACGTCGAGATAGTCTAGTCTGATTTACAGATTATAGTGAGGTTAGAAATTGAATCTCACTTGGGTGTATTTGGAGTATTTTGCTTAAATTATTTCCCACTCAACCTTCCCCCAAGTGTGTGTACACTTACTCTTAGCCTTACCTTCCCCATCCTTACCTCATTAGTGTGGTTAAGTTCTAAATACCTTGATGGGTTGTAAGACCTGATGAAAAAAAGGAAATTTACTGTAATGAAAATTACTTATATTATCTTAGAATTATTTTTTTAATGATTTTTATAAGAATTCATCTTGTCCAATCGCGCCATTAAAATTTTAGGCATTCTTTGCCCTCTCTAGCCTAGGTGTCATTATTAGCTAGAGAGGCACGCTACCTGTTTAACTAATTTGGTTTTGTTCATGTCCTACTACCAGCCCGGACTACCTGCATTTAGCTACACCAATGGGGTACTAATGAGGAAGGTAGAATTTATAAGAAATGTATATTTATTTTATGGAGGGAAAATGGTAAACCATTTAAAGAAACCTAGACTCGGTACCCGCACCTGGTCTAACCAAATATCCTCCTCCCTAGTAAGTCAGAATAGTTTGACATAATCTGCGTGTCCACCGATGCAGGCTACCGACTGATCTAAGTTGTTGGACTATACAAGTGCATGCTTCAATTTTATGAGGCTACATTTTATTAATCGATTAGCACTCCTTCAAGTTTCGGAGACTCCTGCTTATAGTAGTACCACCTGATAAATCTAAAATGAATAGTCATTGACTGGGATATGAACACGCACACAAGATCCTTGAAGTCATTCTTATGAGTAAGATATAAATCTTAGCTTTTTCTATCACCACCAAATATTTATCACTTATTACTTCGTGGTTTGTAGAGACAAAAGAGGTCACGTTCAAGAATACACTAAAATTCCATAATAAGCCTTAATAATTATCAATTATATATTCCTACTCTTGGGATTACACGATTTCACCATAAAACGAAAGGTAGGGGAAGGACGGGGATAACGGCCAGGCGGGTTTATAAGGCCGTACAGTGCTGCTATCCTGCGGTAAACGCGTGAATGTTACCCTCACAGTCCCCTTAGCTGTGTTAAGTCACTAGGAGAAAAAATAAGTGTGTGATCACAAGTTATAGCAATTTTTGTGTTTTTCATACCCTTTGATCTAAGGTAAGTCCTCACTTCATGTAACTATTACAAACTTTGTAAAACAAGCTAGGTTTTTGAAACATAGTTGTTTTAAAAGAGTGGTAATTTTATTACAAAATTCAATATTAAGAGATGGTTCATCGCTGTTTATTGACGTCTGGCAACAAGCTTTTGTCAATGGCGTCTGGACGGGCACATCGGCAAGTAGGTGGTTAATTTGCCCGGCGCTGTGGCCATTATGCTCGTCTTCACTATTTCTCCTTGTTTTTAATACAATTATATTATAATTATAATTAATACAAGTTTTAAATTAAATTATGTGTGATAAATGATTATTTGTAGCACTTAATGTTGCCTAATATTGTATTAAACGTAAAAAAGATTGATTCTATTGGAATAGTTTTAAATTTCATAATTTTGTATGATTGTTTTAACTATATTTTAATTTTATTTTGTTTTAGGGGCGATGGTTTACAATTACAAGCGCAAGAGAGAAAGGTAATCGTGGGATTCAGGTAACATGCTAAAAGCAATAGACACATTGAAGGACGGCATGGCTTTCTTAACCGCTGCAACCACATATATTGTACCTAGAAATACTTTGAAGAGGAGAGTGTTGAATCAAAATATGCGTGCTACAGGGAACAAAAAGAAATTTGGAAGTTTTAAGTCTACAACCATCTAATAATGTTGGAGACGAGATTTTTCGGTATGACTATTAAGCATCTGCAAAGTTCAGCATTTGAACTTGCTGAGAAGAACAACATGTTTGAAGACATCGATTATCTCTACAATTCATAATGTTTATATTTTTATGAAAAATTTCCAGCTTCAACTTTCAATGAAAGTTAGATCAAGTGCCAAGGATGTGGTTTGTGGGCCCATAAACTGTGTGCTGGTGTTGGGGAAGAGGACAATGGGTATTTATGCGAAACTTGTAGTTAAACTCCCTAAAAATGACTTTCCTTTAAAAAAAACTTTTTTATAAACAACATATTTTGTATTCAACATGCTTAAAATTATATTGTTTTACTTTAAATAAGTAAACATTTCCCTAAAATATTTTTTTTCTAATTTAAAACCCGTTTTCTCAATTTCTTTACCACTTTTCATCTATGTGGCCATGATGCCCTACTCCTGTGGGCATAATGGCCACTTAGGTACTTTTTAGAAAATTGATTATTTAGGTACTCTTCCTTTTTCCAACCACAACAAAAAAATTCTTACATGTGCTAGGATGGTGATGTGTTTATTCTATGATTTTGAAGTTTCTGTATCGCTTGAAAGTCAGTTAAAAACTTCAGAAAACCTTAGCCTGGCCGTTATGCCCACCCTTAACCTAAATCTGTTATTACAAAGTACAGCTTAGTAGGTTGGAGAGAATATGGTGTCTTAATCAGATGTAGACGCTTTCATTATGTTATTTATTTTGAAACTGCACTATAGTTTTTAGTTAATTCATCTACTTTTATATATTATCTGAAATATCCATAGTAGGACGCACTGTATAAATGTTGTAAGAAGAAATAAAATAGATACTACACTGCATACAATGTCGCCTCTTCTGGAAATAATTAGAACGCATTCAACTAATACTATGTGAGTAGGTGGAAGAAAGTATAATATAATTCCCTGTATAAATATTCTGTGGCACTCTGCACTTACTATACTAGAACACACTGTGCTAATATTATTCAGGTAACCCAATTATAATCTACAAATGCTCGTTACATAATGCTCTTTGAGTAATATACTACTGCTACACTCGAGCGCTTTGTATAAGCTATATGTTGCTAGCAAGGACCATTGTAAGTCTACTCTTTAGACATTAGTATGGACCAGTGTAGGTCTACTCCTTAGACATTAGTATGGACCAGTGTAGGTATACTCTTTAGACATTAGTATGGACCAGTGTAGGTATACTCCTTAGATATTAGTTAAATTGGCCGGACAGTGGTTGTATTAGATAGATATTTATCGCACTAGATCGACTTCAACCGTATTAGACACAACTATCTCGAACCAACAAAACATTGGTCGTACAAGTCATGACTTTAATAATGAAAACATACCACCTTCAAACTAAATTTCTAGTTTAAGTTATCAGTTTAATAACAACAGGTTTTTAACCTTTTAATTTTAATTATATGCCATTTAGTAGCATCGTAATTTGTGTTAGCACTGCCTCTAACTACCGTTGCGAGTAATAATGTAGTAGCTTACGCTAATGTGTTGGGGATAATACTGGCTAAATTTAGAGGAGGTGTACCAGTATTTAAGTGGAGGAAGAGTGAAAAACCATCTTGAAAAACAAAACAAAAATAAAAACACCCTCACTACACTCGGCCGGGATTCGAAGCCCGATTATCCCCTCATCGGTATATTGTGAGAGTGACCACTATGATCATTTGACCACCGAATCTTGTCATTTTAAGCTAAGATATCACCATCTTGGTTATTATCTTAAGTATACCTATTAATATTTGAGTTATAAAACTAGGTTCACTCTTTGATACAATTTTAACATATCAAAAAGTTAAAAGTTACCTTTAATTTTCTTTGGTCCCTGAGAACGATAGTACGTCGCATACATCCACACAATTTCCAGTATTTTATTCAGTGTTTTTTTTTTATCACCGCGTCTTACTACCTGTTCAGATTATACACATATACGATAATTACTCTAATGAAGTAGTGATAAGGAAGGAAGCATTTTAGAGGCATTCTAAATGCATTTTCGTGGAAGTAGAGTGTGAACTGATTTAGGGAAAAAAACGTCTTCAGTAAACCCGACTGGGTTTCCAAACCTCCCTCTCATCAGCAGGCCAGTTTAACATGATAGTGACGCCTTAGACCATTCGGTCACTGAAGCGGGTTATTTAATGTTTCATGTCCAAATTCAGGTTTTTGAATAACAATTATTGTTATTTAGAATAGCAGAGGAAAATTAAATTCTATATCTTGTTATATTTGCTCAGAAACATGACGGTGATAGTGCGACGATGTTACGATGATTTAGACAGATTGATGTGAGCACATAAGGTCAGTAAAATCAAATTAAACTAAGATAAATGTTTGTTGTATGGACCTTTTTTCTTTACTCTAATGGCATATATAATGTCATTACAGTTTTAAAGAAATCAAATATGCTTTTAACATGAATAAACGTGGTCACTGAACTTAATTTGTTTAGTTGATACGTATTTTAATTCAAGTTGGCAATTACTAAATTAGATTTAAAATAAATAACTTTATTAAATAGAATTAGAGCACAAGACTCATAGATTTATATTGCAAAAAGCCATGTTTCTTGTATCAAAAACATTTACGTATATTAAAGCTTTTTAATTTGTAATTATTATTTTTGAACCTAAGTTTGTAATTTACAAACAAAAAAAAAATTATAAAACATCTAGATTTTATCACTGATGTGATTTTTCCAAGTCTTTGGTCTTGACCTATTTTGAATGTCCTAAGTATTTACCATGTTCTGGAAACCGAAGTAGTTATGTATGTAAAGGAAGTTCCTCCACATGGTCTCTTGGCAGATGTCAGCGTGATGTTGAACCACCAGATTCCACTGGGGGCCTGAACCAAGGTGGGTCATCACGTACGTGCAGAACAAGA
>CABFOV010001684.1:85529-104900 GCA_902141375.1 Timema poppense | reverse complement strand
GTCCTTGTCACAGGTGGTCACACTTGTGAAACCCCCTCCCCCCTGGTGTGACGTCACATATTTTTCAATTTTATATTTAGAAGTAATTAAATTAATTAAAACAGCAGTTTTTCCACACACACAAAAAAAATTAAATTAAAAATAATCTTTATTAAAATTAATATAAAGTAAAATATTTTAGATAATGGACAAAACAAAAGATCAATTAAAGAAGGATAAACGATTAATATTGTTAATAAAAGATACAAAACTTAATCATCTTGTGTCCACGGACTTTGGACCTACTCCTTAATATTGTTTATCGCTGGCATATCAGGCACTTGGTTTTCGTTTTGGATATTAATGTCAGGAATATCCGTTGTGTCAATATATTTTTCTTCCAACCATATAGCATCGTCATCATTCATTAAACAAAGAATTTCTCTGGCACGTCTAGCCGAAATTCTTTGAGGACGAATTTTCGCGATAGGTAAAACCTCTTGTTGCCTTAAATGTGATTGTTTGTGTTGGTTAGCGGCTTTGAATGATGAAAAATATAGACCACATGTGCCACACGGTCTTTTAAACATGTATGCCTCAACACTGGGGCAATATGCTATCGTACGGAACTTGCTTCAAATGGGATGACGCTCGAAGATTCAATGATAGCTGTAGTAACAATGGAGCAAACTTACCTCCGAATTCATTATTTCCTACGGTTACATACCCTTCGGAGGTCTGTTTAATCAAAACAGGTGGTGGTAAAAATACTTCTCTTAATAATTGCCAAAGACTAGAACGTCGCACACCGCAACACGGGACCGTCTCGCATTTTACTATTTGTAAGAAATATTGTGATTCACGTACATGATTTGCATACCAAGTAACATTATTTTTTAATACCGTAGCCTGTTCAACATTCAGCCTGGTATCTGTTGGTACAACGTATTCGGCAACTACAGGAAAATCATCAATGACCAATTTGCTCCAAATATTAGCCAACACATTGCCTGCACTCTCAAAGTTTTGTTTTTCTAGCTCCAAGTCGGTAGTTCAATTATTGGAATCAAGATACGAACCAAAATAATCATGGTTTAATATGACACCAGTAAATTCTCGACTAAGAGGTGCCATTCGTCGTTCAACTCTGTTGAATGCACTCCTTCCTGGAGCATTTGTGGCTATGTAAATAGCATCCAAATCAAAATCTTTAAAATGTTGCACAGCTGAAACTATAACTCGCTCGTATCGTGGATTTTCGTCGGGACCACCATCACAAGTAAAAATAAATACGGGTTTTACTAAATCTTCTCGAGTTCTCATTAAGTTTTCGAAAGCAGGTAATTCAGAAAGTTTATGGATGTCTGTGGCATGAGTCTCTGCATTAGAGGAAGAATGCGTCTAAGGCCCTGTACTCGCATAGCACTTGGTCGCCATTAATTGAGAAATTGGTGCTCTCCCAGTTGGATATATTAGAGATGAGTTTTTATATGGGGTTTAGTTCTATAGTTTTGACATCCTTTCAGTTAATATGGGTGCACATTCTATGGAAATTAACATCCTCATTCATTCCATTTGAATAAAACTTTAATAATCCTTGTCAGGTTTAAGAAAAATAATTTAACAACTTCACACATGTTCAAAAGAGTGAATACGTTGAGGCCGAACCAATTCCTTCTAATAGTAATATTCACGGACATGAAATGGTCCCCTATACTCCATAGGAAGTGGTCTCGGTGGGTTAATGCACAGGGAAAGTGATATGGAGGAAGTAGTTTTGTTAAGTTTGCTGTTTCAGCAAGATCCACTAAAGCAAATAAATATAATATCAAACGTAACTAACGACAATAGTTACAAACAAGAAGTAAGTATGCAGGAGCACTCATTCATATGACAATGAGAATTTCTGCCTGTGAAGGGGCCTTCACATTAAATCTTATTGATATTGGAATATGCACAATACTACTTTGACTTTAAGAACTTTCTTTTGACTATATTAGAAAACTATCTGGTGTAACCATTCCTCGCACAGATAATCTATAAAGTAGCCTTTTAGTATAAAAAATTAACCACGTGGAATAGTAACAAAATTTTAAAATATCTGTTTTCTTCTATATAGCAATAAAATGAAGAGTTTGTATATCTGTTTGGCTGTCATAAGCGTTGTGCAATATCTCTGGCACGCAGAGGCCTGAAATTTAAATATTAATAGCCCCTATGCACGAAAATGTTGCACTCAAAGCTGGAATTTTGAAATTTTGACTAGAATTTTTAAAATTAATTAAAAGATAAGAAGAAGAAGAAATATAAACGCCGCGATAAGGCTTTACTACTACATTTCATACAGTTGTGCAATGCGGGTTATGATAGCCTCTCTGCAAAAATGTGTGGCCCTGGAAGACGTGATTTTAAAATTTAGATTTGCTATTTTTTACATAATTTAAAAAAAATTCTTTTAATATATTTGACACATTTAGAAAAATTGATTAGATTTAATTTTTACTATTTTAAACCTTTATGTCCTTTTAGCACTTTTTACACCTTTTGAACCTTTTTACCCTAAAATACTTCTCCGGGGCTTGCCCATGTGAATAATATTCTTTAGATTGAAAAATGACAGCTGAACATGGGTATCGAACATGGTACAATTTTCTTACAACGTCAATGTACTAACCACTGAGCTAACCAAGAATCGTCAAGGATGATTTTTCACTCATTTTAAGGCAGTGTCTGTGGTGGACTTGCGGGAATCTTCAGCCACATATGAGTGATCTATTCACGAGTTATCAGATAAGGCAGCCACCTTAAACTCGGGAAGGTCTTATGCTGCCAATAGTACAATGATAACTGTACAAATGCGCACATCTTGATGGATTAAATAGCAAAGCTTTTTGAATTAAAAAATGACACCCAAACATGGGAATCGAACCCAGGACCTTGGTCTAAGTACGCCAATGCTCTAACCCTTGATCTATCGAGTACTCATCCAGTGATATAACCATTATTATCAAATACGATAGCTTTGCTATTTAATCCATCAGGAAATTAATGTAAAATGGTGTAAAAAGTGCAAAAAGGGCTCAAATGATAACAAGAGTAAAGTTAAAGAATATGAGCCGGATATAAAGGTTAGGCCTGATTGGTGTAAAAGAAATAAAAATTAAAAACGTCAAAAGGGTTTTAAAAAAAGGCGAATATGTTAACGGGGCGAAACGCGTGGACGGGGTATAAAAGATAAAGTGGGTAAAAAGGGTAAATCGTGTAAAAAGGGTTTAAGGCGTAAAAGGAATTAAAAGTGCAGCAAGAAAATAAATGGCAAAATGAGTAAAGAAGGAAAATAAGTTAAAAAGTTGGGAAAGGTGCAAAGAGGGCAAAATGGGTAAATTGGGTTAAACAGGTCAACAAGTTAAAACGATTAAACGGGATGGATACTTTTGATCGGGTTTAATTGAAATGCTTTAACAGCCAATTATTTATAATGTGACAGTCTTATTTATTTTTTTACCAGCCCTAACAGGCAAGGGTTTAAATTATTTTGAATCGAGAAGCTACAAATTAATCTTCAAAAGAAAGGTCACCTTTAAAAACCTGTTCAAACAAAATCTCTATTTTTATATTGCGTATTATTCCTATATTCGATTTTTGTGTCACAATTTATACCGGTAAAGGATTAATATCCAAGCATAATTTAAGATTGGCTTACTATTTATTCCCTGTGGTTAATTTTGTATGCTAAAATAACATAGTTACTTTATAGAGTCCACCAGGATCCAGGATATACTGTCGCCATCTCTAGAGAACCTGAACATGTGGTCTCCATCAGATAAACAGCCTCTGGCGAACCAGATTCTGTGGTATCCACCAGACATTAGGCCTCCAGGTACCCAAGATCTGAATCCCTCGGGGTCCCTAATATCTCCGACTACAGTAACCAGCCTTTGGTGGTCCAAAAGGAAGTTTTTTTCCGGAGGCCCACAAAGCGGTCTAAAATAACACATAGAGCTAGGATTGTGAAGCTCCAATGAACCAGAATGGTTGTTAAACTGTGAGCCCTTAGTTTGGTTTATATTCAAGCACCCCTTCCACAGATGATATCGACATCGATATGGTAATGACGGAGCTGGTGTCGTATCTGTTTTTAAATATATAATTAGAACTTAACTACTCCATTCACACAATAGTAGTGTTAATTTCTCTCCTAATGCTCCAAAGAAATGTGTTTCCTTAGAATAAATAATATGTAAAGGTTAGATGGAAGGGAACAAGAGTAAGGTCCATATTAGTACAGTTGTTTTTATATACAAAATTAAAATTAAAAATTATTTGGTAAATAAGCTTAGTCTAAATTTATCTTTCCACTGAAGCAATATTATATTATTTATATTTCACAAAAAAAAGATTCTATACAGTCTATTAACGAGCGTACTTGTTTAATTCCTCCCGCATTAAAATGATTGATAACCAATATATTAATTTTATTAAACCTTATATAAACGTGATATGCATTTTATTTTCTCTATGTTATTAAAACTGAGCCTATTTTATAATTAACTTTAGAACCATGTTGTATAAATAGATATGTATATTTTTAATTATGTAGACAGCTGAATTAAATGTGTACAATACATAGGCACGCCCACAAACGTTAAATAAATATAGCCTGTTCTAAGTATTTTGCTACTGGTGAGCGTTAAGATACTGGATGATGGTTTGTACACTTCAGTTGTTGCTACTTGCCTGATAATATCTACTACTGCCGTCTGCTGAACGCTTTTGTTGGTTTGCCGGGTCTTATAACTGCGCAGGTAAATAATAATTTTCACACTCCTCAACAACTTCTATCAGGAAAAATACGCTACTACCCATCACCTGGACTTTGCATTAATCGGCTCTAACGTGTCAACGGAGTACTTTTGATCATTTAAACAACCAATGCTGCCCGTTGCTGTTATACTTGAATTAACCATCTTAAACGTGTCCATAGATTAGTTTTGATCACTCAACAGCTACCCGAGGTTCCCAATTGCTTATTGATGCTGTTAATGGTCTTTCATATATCCATGGAATATCTTTGATCGACGACTAGATCACAAAACTTCACTAAATATGTGGTATCTACAATATTTAAAAACCACTGTAACTTATCCAATGTGAACCACTCTATAAACGCTTATAAGTACAGTCGACCAAGTGACACCGTTATATATTCACATAATATACACCCACTCACTACCACCGATTGACTTATGGTGCCAAGCGGCCAGGGTGACATCATCAACCGTGGTATATTCCTGTCTCGACGTGTCGCACGACCAAACTTTAGAAGAAATGGCTCCTCCTAAAATATATTCTAGCGTCATCACCCTTGGTCAATTTCTGTTTTTAAGTGTCTTGCCATCAAACCATCACTAGGGTTGAGTCATATTCCCCAAAAGAGATTATGACGTCATCGGGGCTGCGACATCACCTGTGTCTTATTCCTGTCTCGACGTGTTGTGCCGACAAACCAGTGCTGGAGTTGAGTCATACTTTCCGAAATAGATTATGACGTCATCAGGGCTGTGACATCACCTGTGTCTTATTCCTGTCTCGACGTGTCGTGCAGACAAACCAGCGCTGGAGTTGAGTCATACTTTCCGAAATAGATTCTGACGTCATCAGGGCTGTGACATCACCTGTGTATTATTCCTGTCTCGACGTGTCGTACTGACAAACCAGCGCTGGAGTTGAGTCATACTTTCCGAAATAGATTCTGACGTCATCAGGGCTGTGACATCACCTGTGTCTTATTCCTGTCTCGACGTGTCGTGCTGACAAACCAGCTGCTGGAGTTGAGTCATACTTTCCGAAATAGATTATGACGTCATCAGGGCTGTGACATCACCTGTGTCTTATTCCTGTCTCGACGTGTCGTGCAGACAAACCAGCGCTGGAGTTGAGTCATACTTTCCGAAATAGATTCTGACGTCATCAGGGCTGTGACATCACCTGTGTATTATTCCTGTCTCGACGTGTCGTACTGACAAACCAGCGCTGGAGTTGAGTCATACTTTCCGAAATAGATTCTGACGTCATCAGGGCTGTGACATCACCTGTGTCTTATTCCTGTCTCGACGTGTCGTGCTGACAAACCAGCGCTGGAGTTGAGTCATACTTTCCGAAATAGATTATGACGTTATCAGTGTTGTGACATCCCCCTTAGCCTAGTCATTCCTTGACATGTAGTGCCCCCAAACTTGCACTAGGTTATATGCGTTATAGAATCTGACATAGTCAGAACATGGACATTTTGGGTAGTGGAAGGAAAGAGAAAGGAAAGGCTGGCAAAGCGTTCAGTCACCACTATTATTTAAACGCAAGAGAAACCCGCTCACTCTCCCTACAGTGAAAAGTAACCAAATCTAAAATTAAGTTTAAATATTAATCGTTTATTGATTTAAATTGTGTTTCAAAACGCTGACTGAATAAAATATAATAATAAAGTAGAAATATAATTTTACCATAGGCAAATAAGTAAATAGGTTTAGGAGTGAACGCTGAAAAGACTAAATATAGGATCACACAGAGCTAATAGATTTGGGACGATAATTTAGAAATTACTTCGAGCAACATATCATTTGACAATATTTATGATTTTAAATATTTAGGAACAATTTAAACTAGAAATAACGATATTAAATTGAAAATCAGCAAAAAAACTTCAGTCGGAAAATGCGTGTTACTACTCGGTAAGTATGTTTTTTTACATCTCGTCTGCTTTCAAGAGATGTAAAACGCAGAATATACAAAACGATAATCTTATCAGTGGTTCTCTATGGGTGCGAAACGTTGTCTCTTACCTTATTTGACGAAAACAAATTTATGGTGTTTTAAAACAAAGTGCTTAGGAATATATTTGGTTCAAAAAGAGATAATGTTACTGGGGAGTAGAGGAGATAACATAGTGATGAGTTACATAGCCTTTACTCATTACAAGACATTGTTACGATGACCAAGTCTCGTAGATTACGGTGGGCAGGACAAACAACACGAATAGGAGAATATAGAACCTTGTTTAAAGTAGGGTACTGCCTGGCAAACCCAATAAGAAGAGGCCATTAGGAAGATACAGATGTTTATGGGAGGATAACATTAGAATTGATCTAAAAAATAAGGTGTAGTGAGGCATACTGGATAGAACTAATTCAGTATAGGGATAGGTGTAATACTTTTGTAAGTGTGGCAATAAACTTACGAGTTCCTAGTGCCATAGAGTGAGTAATTAAGAATACTAAGATAACCATGACAACCCCAAACCAAATATATCAAGCAATACATTTTACAAACACTCTGTAAAACGAAACATTAATCAGCTCATAAACTGAGTTCAAAAACTAACGAAATAATCATCAATAATCTACCTTGAAACCAATTTCCTCCTAGAAAACAAGTATAAAAATGTATTTGCCATAAAAAAAACACTCCCCAGATGTTTATCAAAAACATTAAAACCAATTTCGGAATATTAAAACAATTTTAAAATAAATTGTCATTAAACTACCGTTTAGCGAGATTTTATCAAAAACCCAAATAAACTTGTTATTTGTCAGGTAAAAAATCTCCATAAATATACAATTTATGCAAAATCTTTAGAGTCGTTTTCGAAAAATTTAGAATAAAAAGTTTTACACTCTCCCTCCACACAAATGTAAGTGTACTCTTCTTAAATTTGGCCTTCCTCAACCATAACACGTTAGTATATGTAAAATATAATAACACTTTTTTCCTAAATTCAAACATCCTCATCCTTAACACGTTATAAATATAGGCAAAATAATTTTTTCATCATCGACAGTATAATCTAACAAGAATTTAAATTTCATCTAAATAACGAAGTCTATTTTCTCTCGTCTGGAACGCCGTTAGCTGGTTCCTAATGATTATCTTACTACAGTATTGCAAAGCGGATTGTATTCTAAAGAACTATACAATAACATTTTTTATTAACACCATGTCTTACTAACCGTTCGGGTTGTATGCCTATGTATTAATTACACTAATGGTTTATGAGTTAGGAACCTTTAATTGAGAGGAAATGCACCCGCATATGTGTGGAAGAAGAGTGGAAATCCATATATGGAAAAACTCCGTCATTGCACCCGACCGGAATATAACCCTGATATTCCCATCTTTGTCACTCTAGTCTAACACGAAAGTAGCGCGCTAACCACGCAGCCACCAAGGTGAGTAACAATAACACATTTGCAGAAGTAAAAGTAAGAAGTAAAAAATAAATTTTATTTAACGAAAATAAAAAAGGATCTGATAGAATAAATAGCTCTGATTCTTATAAATAGGAGCAAAAGTTACTAGTTAGAAGCTTAGAAGTTTATATTTCTGCACGAGGTAATGGTCTGTTAATTAAAAATAGGGTGACCTGGTGGTCTAGGGGTAAGGTGTCAGACTTCTGTGCTGGCGGCCGGGGTTCAATCCTCGGTCCCGGCACAGATTTATCTGATTACCAAACCCTTCCTTCACCTCTGACAAGACATCTTGAGAATGTGGGGAATGCTAGGCCTCCACCGTGGTTCGGATTCCACGTTAAACTGTAGGTCCTCCATATCATCTCACAATCACCCTACCATTACACATTAGCATAAGTGCGTATAACCCGAACGGGTAGTAAGACGCGGTGCTAATAATAATAATATTATTATTATTAATAATAATAATAATAATAATGATAATTAAAAATATTTAGGCAAAAACGCGCACTAATTTAGCACTTGTAAAAAGAGCAAGAAAGCAACGTTGTGCAATTAAGTATACATGAAAGGCAAAGCTTGAGGTATTAATGATTATAATTACGGAGAACTGCCGTGACTTAGTCATATTAGAATACATTTTAAAATTACATCCGAGTGCGAGAATCGGAGACGGGTTCACTGGCCTACAGCGTCAATATCTACTACTGAGCTATCAAGGGAACGTTCCGTGATCGGGGTCATTCTTTACTGTAAAAATTATAAGCTTTACCTGTACAATGTAAACAAGTCTTTAACGGGTTTTTTTCTTTTAAAACAATCCTTAGCAAAGACCCCTCCCCGCCCCTTCCCCTTCACTGTTCGAGACTCTGCCTCACGCTATAGGGAGATTCACTCAAACAAATTCAAAGGTATTCACGTTCGGGGCTAGGACTAATTTAAAAAAAATCAATATTAGAGTTGAACCACTTTCCCGACAAGACCTGCTTGAAAAAGGTGTTTTCCTGCTGGTATCAATTGAATTTCTGGTCACAACTATCACACGTTTCACGAGAAAACTAATCATTAAGCAAATGTTTACTTATATTTTGTCAAAAGTAGCTAGATCTACTCTCACGCATATTCATGTCAATTCGGAGTAAAAAAAATACAACCAGATCTACTTTCACATATTTATACGTTAAGTCATATCTGATTCAATTGTGAGTTGCACATAAAAAAAATCTACATTACTATATCGTTTAAGAGAATGAGATAGGTTCTTAACACTCACCCGCCTCGGTGGCGTAGTTGGCTAACGCGCTTGTCGTGTTGAGCTCGACTGCTGAGGACGGGGAGATTGATGTACGAATCTCGGTCGGGTGGTTTTTCCTAAATGGTTTTCCACTCTCCCTCCACGCAAATGCGGGTTCACTTCCTCTAATACAACCTTCCCCATTCCTAATCCATTAGAGTAATTAGTACTTAAAGCGTATAACCCGAACGGGTAGTAAGACGCGGTGCTAAATATTATTATTATTATCATCTTAACACTCCTTCACCCTCCTCCCTCCCCCCTGCCCCCACCACTACATTTCCGCCATCACTTAGAGGCCCACTTAGTTCGCGAAACGTGTTTCGTTGTTGTCTGACATAGCTAGCACCAAAAAACAACACAAGGTGTTCATTTAAGAAAATACCTGCATAGTTTGAGAGCAAGGATCACGTGTGCCACCAAGCGCTGTATTCCTCCTCTTTCTTTCACAATTATCATAGATAAATTTATATTTTCCCAACAAACATATATTCTAGGTGCTACAAGCTTTGGTTAGAATGCTTTCACGGAGGAAAAAGATTATTATTAGCACCGCGTCTTACTACCCGTTCGGGTTATACACACTTACGCTAATAGTGTAATGGTAGGGTGATTGTGAGATGAAATGGAGGACCTACAGTTTTAACGTGGAATCCGAACCACGGTGGAGGCCTGGCATTCCCCAAATTCACAAGATGTCTTGTCAGAGGTGAAGTAAGGGTTTGGAAATCAGATAAATCTTTGCTATGACCGAGGATTGAACCCCGGCCGTCAGCACAGAAGTCTGACACCTTACCCCTAGACCGTCAGGTCACCGAGGAAAAAGAACTCTGACAGAACACTACAGGGGTGTTTATAATATGCCTATGCATAATATTTGGGGATCCCGTTGCATCACTCTTGCCTCGCAGTCCCTTGAGAACGTTTTAAGGTGGTTTCTTTGGTTTTTATAGTTGTATAATTGTTTATAGTTGTGTTTTCCGTTAAAATGTTTGTTAGTATTTTTCCGTGATGGAATGGGTGGCCGTAAAAATGATTGAATTTATCGATAGTTATCAGACACATCCTATGTTGTAGCGGTCATAACACACCGACTAGAAAAATTGCGTTAAGTGTAGATATGAGGTACAGTCACTAGGTGAAGCGTACGACATGGATTCTAAGGCTGTGTTGAACAAAATTAAGAGTCCTCGTTCATACTTTCACCGGGAATATTTGAATATTAAGGAGAAAATTAATAAAAGTGTTATGTACGTTGATGATACTATTACTTCATCGTTGTTTTCATACAAACATATGCTATTTATAATCGAAAGAAAAGGGTGGAAAAGAGGAAAGGATACGATGGCTAAAGCAGACACCATGGTAAGTAAAGAAATGTATTCTTTATTAAATATATGCATATAACATTAATCTAAAGGGCATAAGTTGATTTATTAAAAAACAATTCTAACAAAGAACAGGTTTCTTAACAGAAAAACTAAAATTTTGAAACTGATTAGAAAAATGTTTTAAAGAAAAATAGTGTAGAAACACTGTCTAAAATCACCAAGTAAGTATCTTAACCATATAAATGTTGATGTTAATATTAAGAAATGAGATAACAAATTTGAAAAAGAAAATTCCCTAATTCCATATGGGATTTCAAATTAAAGGTAATTATTGTTGTAAAACATCAAGGTGGGTACTAACATGCAACAGAACCCGGTAGCGTTACACCATTACGTCCAGACTGGATGGCATAACGTTACAACGTATCTTAACACAATAACAACAGTGCGTCCCATCTGCTGTCGAGTCTTTTGGGGTCACATCAAAGAAATGTTTCAACCATACTGATCAAAATATCAAAATCACTTGAGGACATTCTTGTGAAGTTCTGAAACAGTTGATTCCTACTTGATTCGTGCACTTCTGATAATATGATAATATTCCCGCACTTAACGAACGTGATTATAGAAACTTACTCATCCAGAACTCACAACGCTTCCGTTTCTTTTTACGCCGTAAAATGACGATAGCTGCAACGACGCCAGCAGTAAGTACTTCACGCGACGACATCTATAAGCACACTGACGCATGGAGAGAGTGACAAAAGTGAAAACGGGTTGGGTTGCATGAGGCAAGACGCAAGAGGCGTGTTAAAAGACAAACTTAAAGAGGCATACCTCTGCGCATATAATGCTGCATGAAATAAGTTGTAAGTCTAAATTCACCTTAATTGAAGCTTTAAACACCGCCTAGAATCAAATCATACCCTACACCCAGGTTGGGTGTACTAAGCATGGTTTTACAATCTCCCTCTGAGCCAAATTCTGGTACATTAAACTCTGCTTATCCCTATATATACGCCACACCCCGCGACTGGTTGTCAAACAACCTGGCACCAAAACTGCCCGTAGTTAAATGAGTTGTAATGCTTTAATTTTAAGGCTACAAAAATTGAATAATTGTCTACCATGGTGTTTAATTTAATAAACACTGACTGCACATAGTTCAGAGATTGAACCTTATCACTGGAAGGATACACAGACATACTAAAAACATTAATTATTTCTAACGTCGACAGGACACTTCTGTGAAGTGTAAAATTAATCTGCCGAATTTAAGCGTTTTACAGTAAATCCCATTTGCAATTTAGAGTCAGGCTAATGGCCTCATCTGAATTGCTTCCAAAAATAAAAATATACACCAAGTGCGTCACTCTTTAAAAAAGTGTGTTACAGGAATTTCTTCCCCGTTCCAAAGGGGTATAACACGATTTACCTCCCTATTAAAAAAGGTAAATTTTAAGTTTTAGTTCAATATTCTAAATGCTTACCTATTCTTAAATCACTTATTTTAAAAAAGTATTAAAACAAATATAATTAAACAATGAGCTATTGAGTTTTATAGAATTTAAAGTTTATAAAAATGAGTACATCGCGTAATTTTCCTGATAAAATAATTGAAAGCTTTATATATTTATAGCTTTGCATTTAACAATGATTGTATTTTTATGTTCACTAGTAAATGGTATAAAAATACACCTTTGATAAATATAAATGGAGATATTTTGTTTGTTTCATTCTTTAAAATTTGGTCCCTCGTTAATGCTACTTTGTGAACCGCTTGACGTCGTCTCTATCCTTTACCACGCATTTTTACATAGGAATCGCATTGTACGTTTTTAAACAATTCTATGAACTGAAGAATGTTCGGGTGTGCTAATTATAGCATTACATTTATTTTGGAATGAAAATATTCGCAACAATTTTTAGTGCATGGTGAAGCGAGAGATTGATCTACCCAGACGCAGAGTGTAAATTTGGCATTTCCTGTTACGTAGGTTTCTAAAATGTATTCAGTAAAATTTCTTACTTTGTCGTCGTTGGGATGGATCGCCATGAGATCATCAGTAAAGCAGTCATCCACGTGGTCAGGATTCAGGAATGACAGTCCAAAGAATTATTTTAAAATTTGTACAATTTCAGAATCTGTAACCTTATATTTCTGATGAGCTGTGGAGGTGATACTCTTCCAACAGCTTCATCAATAGCCTCTTCAAAGTCAATGGATACTGTAGATGGAGCAAACTCCAAACCAAGTTCACGAAATTTTAAAATAAATTGTTGAAGAGATGCAGTGTAAGGGTTTGCAGTTTTGTTTGCAAGAAAAAAAGAAGACCAAAAGAGTGCATACGTTATCTTCACTGCATATGGCGGCAAACAATTAAAAAACTAAATTTTTTGAGAAACGTAAAGCTTTCAGTCCGTGTAAAGAACGCTAAGCTGTTCTAAAAACTTCAAGTTTGTTACTGTGGAATAAAAGCAAATTAATTTTTTCGCTATCACTCACTAATAAAAATGTTTCTTCCTTGCTCGCCTTAGTTTCTCATTTCTCCATAGAAGAATGCAGTTCATCCAGTGTTTTTGGTAGTGTGGCTAGAACCGAAGAGCAAGCGTGGTGCATGAAAATATGAAAACTAATAGAACAAGCCATGAGGGTACCTGATATAACAAGTTGAAACGAAAATGGTTTGTCGACTAAAAATAGTTTCGTTTGTCTAATTAAAATTATCGGGACGCAAATCATATGTTTCTTATCAGAGGATTCAAACTATGAATATAATAATAATAATAATAATAATAATAATAATAATAATTATTATTATTATTATTATTATTATTATTATTATTAGCACCGCGTCTTACTACCCGTTCGGGTTATACGCACTTACGCTAATGTGTAATGGTAGGGTGATTGTAAGATGAAATGAAGGACCTACAGTTTAACGTGGAATCCGAACCACGGTGGAGGCCTGACATTCCCCACATTCACAAGACGTCTTGTTAGAGGTGAAGGAAGGGTTTGGTAATCAGATAAATCTCTGCTGGGACCGAGGATTGAGCCCCGGCCGCCAGCACAGAAGTCTGATACCTTACCCCTAGACCGCCAGGTCACCGAAATGAAGTAAAAGTCAAATTTTCATTTCCACATTGACAAATTACAAGTACATTTTCTTTAAATCATATACTACAAAAAATGCTCGGGTTTTATATTTTGACAAGAAATTAAAAATAACTTGACAGATTAAACTAAGGTTTTATCTTATATGATAAAATGAAATTGGATAACTCTAACAACATTAGACTCATCCAGCCCTGTTTGTCTCTAATGAAAAGGTCAGGGTTCTAATCCAAACTGGGTATACATACTATCACTAATTGGTTTTTAAAACACAAGTAGTCTATTTCAAAATTGTATTTGGCAGAAATGGAGTTCTGGGTTTAATAGAATTAAGCTTTACCTCATTTGTTGTAATGCCTATCTTATTGTATAAACATAAATGAATTCAACCTTGACATTAAGCATTCATGTACAGTATTTAATTAATCATAGTAATGCCAGTTAACACCAGGAATCAACAAACTTTACTACTTCATCTGGAGCCCTGTTTATTAAGAGACAAGTTGGACCCAGCATGTTGGCAGCCAACATATTTGGAAAAATGGGCCCCGTTTAATTATTATAACTTGTTGAGCCAACATCCTGGGCTCTCCTCTAATTTTTAGTTATTATATAGATTTTTGGTAATGGAGGATTATGTATTAATTGACGTTTCTTTATGCATTGTGTTGGCAAGAAGTGTACTCTTGAATAAAAAAAAATAACAACACGCTCAAAACTGTAAAGGTTTCAAAAAATTAGCTATTGTAGTAGGTGTATCTCCTTAGTTATGTAAATTATTGTGATCAGCCGAGGTAACGTTCCAAAGAACAGAATACTGGTGACCTGGCGGTCTAGGGGTAAGGTGTCAGACTTCTATGCTGGCGGCCGGGGTTCAATCCTCGGTCCCGGCACAGATTTATCTGATTACCAAACCCTTCCTTCACCTCTGACAAGACATCTTGTGAATGTGGGGAATGCCAGGCCTCCACCGTGGTTCGGATTCCACGTTAAACTGTAGGTCCTCCATTTCATCTCACAATCACCCTACCATTACACATTAGCGTAAGTGCGTATAACCCGAACGGGTAGTAAGACGTGGTGCTAATAATAATAATAATAAACAGAATACTATTTTCATCACTCATATAGTTTGTATTCGCTTTGTTTCACTCCATGGAAACACAACTATGTAAATCCAGATGTTAAACTAATGTCAAAATAAAACATGTGAATCGTTTAAGCTGGAGACCTACTCGACTTAATAGCGCATGCGCAGAGCCTCCCAAGTCAGCCAACATATTTTGTTGACTATTTACTATCCACAACAATTGAGCCAGCACAACATGTTGGCACTGACCAGCTCACCAAACTCCAACATGTTGGTCAACATCGCCAACAAGTTGTGAAAGGGCTTAAATTGTAACACAACTGGTTGGGATCGTGTTGGCCAACATGTCGAGTATAAAGATAAACGAGACTTGACATACACCTGCACCATCCTAATAATATAACGTTTGTTATTAATATATTATCATATTATATTCCAAAAACTAAATATATTAAAAGTTTTATTTATTTTTGTGAACCACATTTGGGTTATCTTTATGGTAAAAGTAGATGTATTGTTTTTGTGGGTGTGTTTAAGTTACTATTATGATTATAATACTTATTAGAAGCAGTATAATGCGTATAAAATATTGCTAGAAACAAATTTTAAAATTAAAGTGAACAAATGACTACACAAAAATAGGTACATGAAAATACCTTTCCCGGCAAAATTGGTAGAACCTTTCTCTCTCGCTCATAGAAATTTTCGTGTGAGGATACAGTAAATTGGTTCAGAAAGTTCACGTTAAATACCTCAAATAAATAAGATAAAATAACATGAATTATTTTCTACCAATTACTTACACTAGATACTATCGATAAGTAGTTTAATTCCATATTTATCTATTTTGTAGCATTTACAATATTTTTTTTTTATCGCTACGTCTTATTACCTGTTCAGGATATAAGCATGTATAATAATTACTTTAATGGGGTAGGGATGAGGAAGAAAGCATTTTAAAGGTAATCAAGCCGCATTTTCGTGAAAGGAGAGTGATACAGCATTTAGGGAAAACTACCCTCAGTGGACCCGACTGAGATTCAAACCCCGGTTTTACCGTAATCAGCAGGCCTCTCTAACAAGAGAGTGAAACTATAGACCAGGGGATCCTAAACATTTTAGACCGAAGGAGCCCTTGCATCGGAAAAAATTCACGCAGGAGCCCTCATAAAAAATGTTTCCACTAATATTGTTAACTGTTAGTAGCGAGAGTTAAATTTTACTAGCATTAAAGTATAAAACAAAAGGATAACATCACATGTTATTGGCAGTACCTTTGGCAAATGTCCTTTATTTAAATTTGAAAACTTGGAAATCCTAATTAATGGTGCTATTTTATAGTGTTAAAAACCAATAAATAATATTCTAAAGTTTCCTCACGAAGTCTAAAATAATTTTGGCTGAGCCCAAGAGCTTCATGTAGCACGGTTTGAAAAACTTTGCCTCAAATCATTCGGCCACTGAAGAGGCTGACAAGATAATCATTCACGGGGCTTCTTATTAAAATATCATAAGCTTGAATTATTTAAGAACATCTATGTTTTAGTAAAAAATTATATGGTTTTTTTTCCTCCTCTAGAAGCCTATGTTCAACTTGAACATGCATTATTCAAGAACAAACAGTGCATTGTGAGCAACAGTTTGAAAAGGTTGACGTTCGAATGGGAATAAGTTCTTGTCCAACTTGACGGATCATTCTCAAAAAAAGTGTTTCCATATGGATACACAACTCCGTCATGACAATTTTTCTCACGCCCATTTTATATTCTCAATTATTAGTATTTTTACAGGCACTTAAACAATCTGGAACATTTGAACATGGGGCCGTAATGATAGGGACTTCCCAAAAAGATCGTACCTCGCATGCTTTCGCACCAAGTGAAGAGAGAGTTTTGACCCAACCAGGATACAATCAAGACTATCTCAGAATTCGTTAGTCAGCTTTTGAAAATAAATGCCTTCAGCTTGTGACTAATGCTGTGGACATAGTACACACTGAATAACTATGAAAGTTGATAGTTACAATCTATATCTAAAATGTTTTGAAACTAAATCAAAATTTTAAAAAAACTCGAAAATATAATGGCCGAAAGTTCTAGTGTATCTCAAATAAAAGGAGCCTCCCCCTAATATCATTTTAAATCCTGGGTGACTCTAGAAAATGAATCAGGATTTTTTTTTTTTCATCTTGAAGCCTTTCTCTCCCAAGGGGTATGGGAATAAAATGGTAGGAATGGTGGATTTAAAAACAAACATATTTTTTCAATCAGAATATGAACAGAATTGTGTATTTTTTTTTATAGGTATTGCTAATTTCTATTAAAGGTGACAGCTGCATATCACATTACATGAAATTTGAATTTGTAAACAAATTGTAATTTTTATTAATGGGATATTGAGGTTCGAATCTCGGTCGGGTGTACTGAAGGTGTTTTATACCAAAATCGTTTTGAGCTCTCCTTTCACACAAATGTGGGTGTATATCCTATAAATATAGTCTTCCTCACCCCTAAAAACACCAGTGTAGTTAGTATATAAGTATAAAGCCCAAACGGGTAGTAAGACGCGTTGCTAAACAAATAATATATAACTCGTTTAGTGTTGTGTCAATAATGGCAAATTATAGTAGACAAACTATAAACACGTTGCTAAAAAAATAATACATAGCTCAAGTGGACATAACTATTTTTTAATACATGTGAGAAATATTTGGGGAACTAAGATAGTTCCAGTGCCCCCTCCCCCACCCACCCACCCACACTCATCCGCTCCCAAGATAAAAAAAATAAGGAGTCCTCAATCACCTATATTCCCCTATCCTTCGAAGCTGTAATCCCTTAGGGCATTAGTGTATTGTTATACCACATCCGATTACTTATGTCCCCTCATCGCTGATCTCGAATCTCAATGTGGTCCATAATGTTGTCAAGCTGTGCTATAAAACCAGACGAAATTTGTGTGATTCCGAGTTCACTGTAATTAAAAGATCATCAACTATATGTCTGTCGTGTTAGAGTCTGAAATAACACCAATGAGATATGTGAAGTAGTTCTATTTTTTTTAAAAACTAGCAGTGATTAGTTTCTCGACCTACCTGGTGAAGTGCGTTCTTTTCTTCAATGACTCGATCATTTTAGGAGAACATTTGGTCACAGTAGACATTTTGGTGGTGTCATCTCCCATCATTCTTCGCGCTTTACCACCTTTCCTCTTGCCGCCACCAGAGGTGCTTCCATCACCCACTCCTGCCGCGGTAGTTCGACTTTTGCCCGCCACCGATGCCTTGCGCCCACTGGCGAGGAAGATGGAGACGCTCTTAATAAGCATCGTACCCCCACCCACCCTCTGGTGCACAGGCGCAGAAGCTGACATCGTTTATTTCGTCTTTTTGATTGCCTTTTGTATGATGTCGTCTTTCCTACGTAGCCACTATAAATAATATAGAAACAAAGTAGGGGGAAAAGAAAGACAAAAAATTATTATAAAATTGTATAAGACTTATATTATTTACTATACTTTCTAGATAAAAAATCTCAATAAAAAATCAAACCAATAGATTCTTTCTCCAAACAAACTCTTAATGCAGCTAGTTAATTTGTCAAAACTAGTTAATAAACAAAAAAAAAACTAGCAATAATGAGAAAACTATATACTATTTGCATATTTAAAAAATATTCTGTTACCAAATATTTTCAAAATTCATAAAGCTGAAAGAGTTTTCTATAGATGATTTAAATGCTAAACATGCTTATATTAATTGCGAGGTAGCCAGATTTGAAAGCATTCTAAAAATAGCTTTAATATGGACTTATGTGAAAATCATAAAATCATAACATTAAACATAGTTTTAAATGTGTCTTGGTTATTGAAAGTTAGAATATTAGCCTAGGTCTTAATATAGTATCATCTGGTTTGAACTGACCATAAGGTTTGGTTTGTAGGGTCAGTAAGCCTGAGTGTGATGCAGTAGGCTTTGTGTTCAATCTAAATTCCAAACCATCTGCAATTAGGATTTATTTTCCATTTAATAACACCACCACCCTACCCTCTCCCACCCCATTGATTCAGTTAAATACTAATGCAGTTCCTTTTAACATTCATAGTTTTATCAGAATGAAACAATTGGTAATTATATGATAAAGGCGATAGCATATTAGGGAGTAAATAAGACACCTACTAGATTAGCTATAAATTATGTATGCTATATTTCTGCTGGAAATTGACCTAGAGTAATAGAAAATTAATTAAAAAAATAAGATACATAGATACACATTTTTGTTGGCGGTAATTTCCCCCCCCCCCCCCCCCCCCCTCCC
>CABFOV010001684.1:63699-85464 GCA_902141375.1 Timema poppense | reverse complement strand
CCCCCCCCCTAGCCTATCGTATTAATACACGTTCGGGCTATAAGCAGATGTACTAAATTTGCTAATGTGTTAGAGATGAGTAATGTTGAATTTATAGGAAGTGTAACCATATTTTCGTGAAAGGAAAATTGAAAAAAATCTAGGAAAAATTACAATCAGTATAGCCCATTGGGATTCGAACACCGATCTCTCCGTCATCGGCAGTCTTGTATAGTGGAAGGATAATGCCTTAGATAATGTGGCCACCAGAGTGGGTTTAACTTAAGTAAATATTATGAAAATTGAAAAATGAAACCTGGACAAGGGAATCGAACCCGTGAGCAGGTGTTATTTTTCAATTTTCAGAATATGATATCTAGATGTGAGTAAATTCTCACTAAAACAAATATAGTTGCTTTGGCTATTTGATTCTTAAGTAAAATAAGAAATTTATATTTGAAATGAAATATATAAATATAGTACACTATGTTCTACATCCTTTGCCTTCTATTTTTCTGCCCTGTTGATCTTACTAAGTCGAAAGGGGTGGGAGACGTTTTACATAGCTAGCTCATATTTTACACGAATGTCTCTTCCGTTTTTCTTTCTGCCAGCTAGCCTATCTAGGATGTACATTTTATCTTTCAACTTTATGAAAAGAGACAGAGCTAGACAAACCTTTCAAACTTTAAGAAATAAATGGTACGGAAATCCACACGGACTTTCTCACTCTATTGTTTAAAAATGGAAATATTTATTCAAAATTCGTATTATATGTGAAACTAAATAATATACTTTATCAAACTGAAGCATAAATTGCACTATACTCATGCAAAAAAAAATTTAAATCCCAGTTTTATAATTTTGTAATTTTATTTTTAAATAATGAATATCCTCATTTGTACGTTTGGACCGATAAAAAAAGATCAATATTGGGTCCACAAGGGTCTAAACTTCGTATTAAAATTTCAACATTTTCGACATTTTATTAGGTGTTGCACATCTTCATGTCACCGCAATGCTATTAAATTCCTTATTTATAAATTTTGACTAATAAAAAATGTAAATATTGACTATTGAGTCCAAAATAGAGATATATCGTAGTTGTACAGACATTTCTCCTAGGAGGTTTAAGAAAAAATAACAAACTTTTTGAAAGACTGACTTAAATTTAATTACTCAATGGCATTGTATAATTATTGCGTTGAAACTTAAGTAGTATCTATTTACGACTAAATCTCACAAAATTATATTAATACAGTGGCCAATATCTCAGAAATTGTTGTTGTTATAAAAATATATTTCATATAAATTTTTTTTATTTTTTATTATACTACAATTTTGCAATGATAAGTTATTTGTTATCTCATATAGTTGCGGAGGTACGTAAATTTCAGCTTCTGTAAAGTACCCTAAAAGTCATTTTAATGGGAAAACGAAAATAGTCAGTTTATTTATAATCTTAATCAATGCCTATATACGAATTTTAATCAAAATCGCTAGAGCCGATTATGAGAACATCGATTTTTTTTTTATCTTTTCGCCCTTTACTAAACTATTCTTAATTTTAAGTTTAAACAGAAACACAGACAGACGGCATTGCAAAGACCACTTAGAGTTCGGGGGTCATGTGACGTCGACATTTATCAACATTTCACTTTTTTTTTTACGGTCGCAATACTTTACATTTAGTTTTCGAAAAATTAAAATATATATATATTTGCGTATAGCTTGAAAGATTTTGGTTTTATACAAATAAGCTTTGAGTAAAATATTTGTATTATAAATAGATCTACATATTTACAATGATAAGTTATTTCATGTCTCAAATAGTTTCGAAGATATGATAAAAAGTGAGAATTTGCGCATCTGACAAGAGCCCTTAAAGTCATTTTGCCGAGATATTGAGAGTAGCCATTTTATTTAGAATATTTATAAATGTTTCTTAATGAAATTTAATCAAAATCGTTAGAGCCGATTTTAAGAAAATCGACTTTTTCTCTGTTTGCCCTTAAGTAAACTACCCTTAATTTTAGGGTTAGATATCCAATTCCAAAAAATCCTAGGGGAAACCCTATGAAAATCCTAGGTATCAGGTTTTAGTCCAATCAGTAAAATAGTTTAGGCTCTAGTTGGAGGTACAGACAGAAAGAAATTCAAAAACCACTTTTTTGGATTCGGGCGGTCATGAAACGTCGAAATTCACCAAACTTTCGAATTCGATTTTTTTTTGACGATCACAATACTTTCTTTACCTGTAAGATAGCGATAAAGTAAAAAGTCATTATGTTAGTGTTATTTTGTGTTAATTTTGCAAGGCCGTTTTAATTTAGTTGTCCCTAACAGCACATAGTTATTTTAATATTGTCTAATGTTTACCTTTAGTGAACATTTATGTTTAGCAAAAAAAAAAAGTACTAAAAGTCTTGTGGCACTGTATATTTTGGCATGAACATCATTTGCCATTATTGATATGTGGTTCTTCAAATTGATGTTTAAGGATTAGAAATAAAAATATACGTGAATTGAAGAATTTAAATCGAAGTGAAATAAAATTGTAGATTAAAAAGGAAACAAACATTAAGTTCAAATAGCCTAAATGGCAAACTTTTTTAATATGTCAATAGGCATAATCCTGTAGGATTTATTAATGTACTGTTTTTGGTAAAAAGTTCAATATGGATTTAATGTTTATTTATTTAATTTGGTTACCATACATTATTTACTGTCCTACGGGATGTGATTAGGCGTATAAATATTGCTTAGAGTCGGTTCTCGACAATCAGTATCACTAATCAGGTTAGCTGATTAATCGAAACTGAACAAATACAGAAGTATAGTTCTTCGTCAAAATAGGATATGTATCGCTCTACCTTGGTTCAGTTATACTGATCACTAACGGTAAATGAATGTATAATGAAAGTAGTGGCAAAATGAGAGATCTAGCAGTGATCCTTCTAGCACCAGAGAAGAATCACTTTTTCCTCACGATGGAGGTGGGTGACTTTCTCTCATAAGAATAACATTTATCCTGCTCATTGTGAATAAGTGACGGATCAGTAACTATTATTTAGGGGGAAGGGCCAAAGTATTATAGTTTAGCTAAGAGATATATAGTTTTACTATTAATTTATTGTATGGCTGCCATTTTTAGTTTTTTTAAATTTAATTCATGTCTTTAATTAATAATTTAAAGATTATTAGCCCCCATCTTGAATTATATTCATTATTTCAGAATCATACTAACCATTGGGGTATATTTACTATTTAAAAACATTTCAATTAAATACAAAATAGTTATCTTAAGTTTTTTTAAATTCGTTACTGATTTTAATGTAATATAAATACAAATATTATGACAAGTGGTACTTGTTTAGTCGTTTACTAAAACGTTTACCAGGAGGTGCTACAAGGATGTGTGATTTTGAAACCTTTTAATTGTGAAGGTAAGACATTGTCTCCCATAAGAATAACATTGATCCGCCTCATAGTGAGTCAGTTACTTTTCAGATTTTCAATATACTGTATGATTAATCAGTAGGGCAATGAAATATTAAAATAATAAAAGTCGTCAAAAATTGTGAAATTAATGTTTTTATGAAAATAATATTCTACATAGTAATTATCATCAAAAAAATTAAAATAATTTTGTTTTATTGATATATCTTGTGATTACTTATGTTTTTAATCATATGCATTAGGCCTAAATGTTTTTAAATGTTATATTGACTAATTGGTTTATTTCACTCTGTCCGGGTTATACCCCTAGATTGATTACTTTAGTTAAAAAGCAATTATGAATACTGGATTTTAGAAGAAATGTAACCAAATCTGCATGGAATGAGAGTAAGATACAATTTGGTAAAAACCACCCTCAGTACACCGTAACGGAATTCGAATCCAAATATACCAATTTTCGGCAATCCCGTCGAACCCAAGAATGATGCATTAGATAATGCAACCACCTATTCAAGTCACAGCAATAATTTTTAAGACAGCAAAAATAAACATATTTTTCAATTCCACGGAGTTTAGAAAAAATATTGAGCCAATTTACCATCCTACTCAGAGTTGTGGCGTGAACTATTAACCAACTTCACTACCATACCTAGCTGTTGTCTGAAGTATTTACGTTCTTCAGCCTCCTAAGAACTATTAACATTCTTCACCACCCTAGAGATTGTTGCTGCAAGAACTATTAACATTATTCAGCACCATAGAGACTGTTGCTGCAAGAACTATTAACATTATTCAGCACCATAGAGACTGTTGCTGCAAGAACTATTAACAATCTCAACTACCTTAGACAGTGTTGTTGCGAATATTATTAACAATCTCAAACAGCTCAGATCTACGTTGAATGTCATTATGATTCAGGAATCTAAGAAGACTCTAAAACGTCAGGTTGTCCGATGGATCACGGAAATCGAAATTGTAAGTGCAGCGCGGTTCCACGGATTAGTCAAAGCTACATTTATGTACAGGGGTGATTGTCCAGGAGATATGGGCAAAAGAGGATCAGCGATCGGAGCCTTCAGAGAAGGATCCAAACTCTTATATATATTCTTAGGCTACCTACCCCCTCAGTTTCGGGTCTGCAGCCATACCCTGACCTTTTCTGGTGGACCCTACCCACCAAAGCTGTTACGGGCGTTTGCGAGGTCTCACACATCACGCGTTCCTGAACATAAATAGCATCTTCCACAAGTATACTAACTTGACATCATTGTAGAATATAGACTCTTTTACAGAAGGACAAGGTGTAATAGTTACAATAGTTTAGATTATTTTGAAAAACTGTTTATAAGTTATTTAGAAGTGAACAAGGGTGTGTAAATGTAGAATTTGGTGGTCCAGAACCCCTGTAGTTTGATGGACCTCCCCTTAGATGGTTCCATGTATACGCTTACACACTTTTTTTTGCTAAAAGGTATAGTAGAATTTTCTGTCAAATCCCCACCCTCTAGAAAAATAAATGGTACGGAGCTCCGCACGGACTTTCTCACTCCATTGTTTAAAAATGGAGATATTGAAACTCGTAATATATGTGAAACCAAATAATATGCATTAGCAAACCTAAGAAAAAATTGCTCTATACTTAAGTAAAATATTTTTTGTCTCCCGGTTTTAAATTTTATAATTTTATTTTTAAAGAATTTAACTCCTCGTTTGTATGTTTGGACCAATAAAAAGGACACAAGGGTCAAAACTGCTTATTCAAATTTTGACTTCCATTTAAAATTTTGAACATTTATTTAGGGGTTGCACATATTATGGTTATCGCATTGCTATTACATTCTTCATTTATATATTTAGACCAATAAAAAGGTAAATATTGACTTCAGAGTCTAAAAAGATAAAGATAGAACATTGCTGTACAAACATTTCATCTAAGAGGTTAAAGGAAAAAGAACATAAACTTTTTGAGTCTTACTTATTTACCTGCTCGATGGTATTATATAATTATTTTATTAAAATTTAAGTAGTGTCTCTGTAAAACAAAAGATTACAAAATTGTATTAAAATATTTGCCAATATCTCAGAAATTATTGGTTTTATAAAGATATATTTAAAATACAAGTTTTTTTATTTTTAATAGCACTACAATTATTTTGAAGTGACAAGTTATTTAGTATCTCAAATAGTTGCAGAGATATAGAAATTTCTGCTTCTGTAAAGTACCCTAAATTCATTTTCATGTGAAAATTAAAATATCCCTTTTATTTATAATCTTAATCAACGCCTAGATATGAATTTTAATTAAAATCGTTAGTGCCGACTTTGAGAAAATTGATTTTATTTTTTATTTTCGCCCTCTAGTAAACTACTCTTAATTTTAGGGTTAGACAGAAACACAGACGGCATTGAAAAAACCACTTTTTAGGGTTTGGGGTGTTATGAAACGTTGACATCCATCAAAATCTCTGGTTAGATTTTTTTTATTGTCGCAATACTTTACCTTTAGTGTTCGAAAAGTTAAAAAATATTTAATTATATTTGCGTATAAATTGAAAATTATTGGTTTTATAAAAATATGTTTCAAACAAAATATTTTTACTATAAATACACCTATATATTTGCAATGATAAGTAATTTCATATCTCAATGTGATAAAAGAAATTAGAATTTACTCATCAGTACGGAACCCTTAAACTCATTTTGACGAAAGATTGAGAGTAGTCATTTTGTTTGAAATATTTATCAAAGTTTAGAAACGAAATTTAATCAATAACCTTAAAGCCGATTTTGATAAAATCGATTTTTTTTCACTTTTCGCCTCTAAGGAAACTGCCCTTAATTATATGGTTAGATATTCAATTGTAAAAAAAAACTCTGGGCAACCCTATGAAAACCCTGGATACCAAGTTTTAGCCCAATTGGTAAAATAGTTTAGGCTCCAGCTCGAGGTACAGACAGACGGACAGAAAGACAGATGGCATTGCGATAACCACTTTTTCGGATTCAGGGGGTCGTGAAATGTCAACATTCATCAAAATCTTGAGTTCGATTTTTTTACGATCACAATACTTTATCTACCTGTAAGTTAGCGAGAAAGCAAAACTAGCTTTCTACGCCCTTGATTAAGTGCATTAATCTGCTTGATTTTGAACGGGATGGGGAGGGTGGTGCAAATGTGATATTTTTGCTAAAACTATATAGTTATTTGGCAAAGCTTCGTAAGAATGGGTAACGATCCCTTGGTAAGTTTTTAAAACTTGCGTGTCTTGAGAAACTAAAGTATATTTTCAAGTTTATTAGAAGTAGTTTTAAATATTCCATGTGTAACTGCAATTGGTTTAGTCTTTGATATATGTACTATAATGCATGTTATCTTTGTTTTAAAATAAATGTTCATCTAACTATAAAATTTATGTTTGTATTGCTTAGATAGAGTTTTTAAAATGCCAAAATAGCCCATATTGGTTTCAATTGATGACGACATTATCAGAGTGCCTAATCATTCCCAAGTTTCTGAAACACTCTAAAACAATATTTTAAAATAATAATAATAGTGAATAATTTGTGTTTATCTAGGAGAATACAACAGCATAATTGCATAATTACACTCTTTCATTCATAATCCTTGATTATTTATCCATTAAAAGTTGCAATAACGTAAAGGGTGGAAAAATATCACAAATATCAATTTATACTTTCCGTGCTCTACTTTTTGTTAAAAACTATCCCGGCATTTGGATAGGTGATCAAATTACAATAAAACCCCGTTATATCAAACCTCGGTAGACCAAAATTCTGAATAGTTCGGAAAGCTTGGGAAAAAACAACTATGTCAAATGAAATATATTTAATTGGTTAACAAACCCAAAGTTAAAATCAAATTATAAGAAACTCTACTAATAAATGCTTAATATTTACAAGTTATAGTTAATACCATGTGTTATTCTGTAACTAAAAAAGTATACTGTAAAAATATATTATGTAAATGTAAACATTTTGTACATATCACGTGCTATACATCGGCTAAATAAATGCAAATTTTATTAATCTAATTCAACTGTAGTTTAAAATTTGTAAAATACCAGGATTGACATCATCACTCCAAAAATAAATTCAAGGTGACGTCAATCAGAGACCCTTTAACAATAGTATTTCGTATGAACAATCAAGGTCTTATAGCAACAGTATGCCACATAATCTGTCGTGTTAATGTTTGCCACTTTCAGTGGCCTATTCTTGACACGATGTATCGTGCCACCAAACCGGGGGGGCTTAGTCATAACTCCCCTAATGGATTCTGACATCATTACACGCGGCTTATTCCTATCTCAACATGTCATGCCGCCAAACTAGCGCCAAGTTTGCATCATATTTCCTAAGATAGATTTGGACACCATCAGTGTTGGTCGATTCCTGTATTGACATGTCAGGTCACCAAACCGGTGCCAGGGCTCCGTCATATTTCCCAAAAGAGATTCTGGCATAATCAGGGTTACAACATTTTGGGTAGAACAAGGAGGGGGATAGGGGGCTGACCGAGGCTCCACGTAGCTCTAAGTCTCTTATGACAAAATACCAATGAAATAGGAAGCGGGGCATACTCCCCAGAATCTGGGACCCCAACCAACACATTTCATCCCGAAGCAACAGCCACCCGCAAATGAGCGCACTAATACAACAACGTCGTCTCAGGGATTCGAATCAAAATCCAATAGGAACAACAACACAACAATGTTTCCTCAGGGATTCGAACCAAAATATTAAATTGAGAAAAATAGACAGGATTGCCACATAGGGCCAATGACATTAGGTTCAAAATTGGTATGATTCCAACACAGGTTCATTAGCTCACCAGATAGTTGAGCTCATTTTCACTAACGGTGCAAGTTGGGACTTGTGCACTTGAGGTACCTAAGACTTAAGATCTTCTAAGTGGGATGTGCAGTGGTGTTCCTACATACACTTCCATATTATTTCGCTTAATACGAATATTCGCTAATCTGAACAAGATTTAGCCCTAATTAATTCGGATTAATGAGATTCTACTGAATTTGTGAAAGCAATACTTTTGGCCCAGCTACCTTTTAATAATGTTACATGAATGCACGAGTATACACCAATTCACAAAAAAACCATTCAAAACTAGATTTATATGCAACTTTCCAAATAGTATTCAAAACCAATTTTTAAGGTATCTTTAAAATAGAGTTAACTAAATTGAAATTACAATTTGGATATTTATCTATATTCACTGTATCAATTTAAAATTATCAAACTCTTTTGTGTAGAAAAAATTGTTTGTGGACAAATAAGTGTTATATAAATAAGTCAAGTTTATAATTTAGTTTTTTTAATTGTCTACAGCAGGGATTTCAAACCGTTTTCTCTTCAGGGCATACTTAGTTGAAGACAATACTTTCACGTCACACCTGTATAAATACTGTAATTTAATTGCTATTAAATTTGGATTAAAAAAATTAAAATTATTAGTATCGAGATGCATTTGACAATAAGGGTATTACTCTATAGTGCCCATATATGTGTGTAGAGAAAATCGCCTGTTACTAGTTTTTTCAACAACATTTTGAATTATATACTCAGACATTTCAACAACACGTCAGACTATTGTATTATAGACAAAGGTATTTTTTAAATTTGCTCTTTAAATTAATTTTAAATCATGGTTTCAACAATGACCTGACAAGCTGACCAAATTATATTTTCCCCAATAGCATATGGTTTCATGTTCTTACCGATCTATTCAGCAACTTTGAATGATGTCTCAGTATATAGTCAGACATACAGCCAGGCATTCAGGCATGTAGTCAGGCAAATACGTGTAGGTAGTAGATAGTCACGTAAGCATGTTTGAATGTATATAGCTGAGTATATAGATAGGAAGACAAGCGTGTTTGTGGGTATACGTGTGTATAATTAGGTATGCAGGTAGGTATGCAGGTAGGCGCGCGGGTAAACGTGTAGAGCTTTAGAAGGACGTAAAAGCTAATATAAATGTACGAGAGTAGGTAGCTATATTGGCGTACGTGTAGGTAGGTAAGGAGTCATGTAGGCATGCATGAATGTATATAGGTTAGTATGTAGATGGATAGGCATTCGTGTTTGTAGGTAGGTGTGCAATTATGTAGGCATGCAGGTATACAAGTGGGTAGATTTTTAGGGGGACATAAAATTAAAGGAAATAATCTATATAGACGTGTAGGTAGAAAAGTAGGCAGACATGTAGGCAAATTATCACGTAGGAATGTATGCATGTATTGTCCATATGACCTTGGGTGGCGTTGCTAAGGTGACGTCACTTTGATCTTTTTTAGTGAGACTATATTTTTTTTATTACATATTCCTGTAAATCACGTTGTGCCACTTTCAAAATTATTGTTTTATGCTTTTTAAAGTCATACCAGTCTTAACACCTTTCTTCCCCCTCAGAACCAAACAACTTTGGCTTAAAACATTTTTGTCTGTAATGCGTTGCTTTCGAAATATTTTGTTGGAAAGTTTTCACATGCACACCTGGTATAATATTAGTGTTGGTTATACAAAAGTATACCAAATTGTCTGACACCTAGGTACTAAAGAAACGACCAGCATAGACTATTCCCTACGAGACACAAAAAGAGAAGCGATGTTTTATAATTTGTAGATTTTTTAAATTTTTCACCGCGTTTCACTACCTATTCGGTTGTTCGTATAGTAGGCTACTGATTACGTTATTACTGTAAGGTTTATAAAGGCAGAATGTACATAAAATGTACCCAGATTTGTGTGTGGGGAGAGTGGGTAACCATTTAGGGAAACCGACCTACAAAATACTCGGCCGGGTTTCAAACCCCGACGTCCCCGTCACCGGTAAACCAAACGTAATTATCTTGATCATTTGATCACTGGTACGGGTAGAGATAATATAAATTCTGCTAGTATTAACAATATTATATTCGCTTATGTGTAAGTTTTAAGATACCAATATTAATAACATACTATAATCTTACTTACAAAGCACTTTATGTTTTTTGAACATTATATATTTTTACTTTTTCATTTAAAGAGAAAAAAATATTGTAATCACAAAAAAAAATTGACCTCAAGAATCTGATGAATATTGATATTCAATGCTCAGACGAACCCATAAGCGTGGATATGGAAATTCTGTTTTCGCTCGGTTTGTCTGGCTGTCCTTAGGCTTATCTGTCCGTAGGCCTACTTGTTGCCAGAACCGAACCGATGTATATATTTTGTTCATATTTTATTTGTTATTATATCTAGCCACTTATTAAATTTTAATTATAGCCCTAAAAATAAGGGTTGTTTGTAAATCACTATTTTTTTGTTTAAAGTTTTTTGAAAATAGCTTAGAATTTTTATTTAAATGGATATCTAGGGTGTATTTTACATTAAAAAAATAGTACTGTATGCCTATTTTTTTGGGAGAAAATGCGCTTAAGGGTAGTTTACAAAGACTAATTTTCGGAAACTTGATGTTTCTCCAAAATCATTATTATTATTATTATTATTATTAGCACCGCGTCTTACTACCCGTTCGGGTTATACGCACTTACGCTAATGTGTAATGGTAGGGTAATAGTGAGATGAGATGGAGGACCTACAGTTTAACGTGGAATCCGAACCACGGTGGAGGCCTGGCATTCCCCACATTCACAATATGTCTTGTCAGAGGTGAAGGAAGGGTTTGGTAATCAGATAGATCTTTGCCGGGACTGAGGATTGAACCCCGGCCGCAAGCATAGAAGTCTGACACCTTACCCCTAGACCGCCAGGTCACCAATTTTCTCCAAAATCACTCTAACGATGTCGCTTAATATATATATATATATATATATATTAGAGATGTTTTACAAAATAAATTTGCACTGTACGCTTGTTTTTCTGAGAAAAATTGATTTATAGTTAGCTTACATTTGACTAAAAAAAATTAATTCAAAATATTTCGAGAATAAATTTTAAAGATTTTGTTCAATTTTTAAATCCAAGCAGTGTTTTACATGATAAATAGGCCTACAACTAAATAATTATCTTTCAGGGGAAAAAAACTATTTATTTAAAAGTAATTTACAGACAACTAACATTTTTTAATTCAATTTTTTTAAAGAAACTCAATCGATTTTCTTTAAAATGGATAACTGGGCACTGTGTCAATTTATATAAAGCACTATAAAAATGATTTACAGAAAAAATTGATTAAAGGATGATTTAATGGTGTCAGATTTTTTTAATGTGAAATATTTCAAAAAATGTTCTAATAGTGTTATTCAAAATGGTTACCTGCCAAGTGTTTTACATTATAAATAGCACTGTACGTGTTTTTTTAAATAAAGATTAAGAATAGATTACTGATTGATTAGAAAAAAATATATAGAAATTTTGTCAATATGCATATGTGAAGAGAGCTACTTTCATACGATGATCGGAAATATGTTTATTTTCCTTATACAAATTATTAAATAGTGCTTTATTATTAATCATTTTTTGAAAATGTTGTTTTAAGCTATAATAGACTAGGTATATTAAAAGGTAATTGTGTCTCAATATTTATTCCGGAATATTTTTTCCTTAAAATTTCCTTCAAGAATAATTATATATACTCACACATTGTATCGGTGACCTTTATCGACTGAGTTGTTGTATATTTAAACCCTCCAGTCTCCACAGGGGATAGGGGTTGGGGATCCGTACCCCCTGAAATTTGTTGTACTTCTTATAGGGTTCATATAATATATTTATAAACAGTACTTTTATTGGCTATAGGTAACTATAGTTAAACTTTCTATTGGAACACCCTTAAAAAAAACTAGCTTCCTACGCCCTTGTTAATATGGTTAGATAGATATTTTATGAAAATCATTTTAATTATATGTTTATTGGGCAATTCCTCAAATAACGTATTCATCAATCGTTTCGAACATAAATTAACAACTAAATTAAAAGTATACATACACAAATTTATTATTTAAAATCCCATTGAATTATGTATATCTGAATAAACAAGGAATGTTTGAACAAAGTTGCCACTAAGTCAAAGACGATAAAATGCAAACACGTCAGTCACATTAATTTAATCCAAAAATTCGTAGCTTCTAGCAAAAAATTAAAGCCAGTTTAAGTTGGTTAGTATACAAAATTAAAAACAAATTTGAACGTCATTTCATTGAAACTGTTCTATAAAATTCATGTGCAATGTCTGTTTTTGAAATCTCTCTTGGAATCAGATAAATTATCTTAGTCTTTCACGTCAGTTCTATAGCTAGAACAAAATAACTTCACATTTTCTTTTGTCGGCCAGTTCGTGTGGCCTTTCACCATGGAGAGTAGGGTGAGGAGCTAACATTAAACACGCAGAAAGATTACTACAAAAAAACAACTGTTTGAAAACACGCAATCACGCACGTCCATGCACTCTTTACTTTAGACGATTTCGCTATCTCTAGAGCTATATATAGAAACAAACATATCGTGAACAAAAGCCATGCTGTGGAGACTAGAATTCTATTCAATCCACTACATAGACTTTACATATACATACACAATCAAGACAGTTGTTTAGAAGACAGAAATGGTTAAAGATGATATTTTGTTGCTATTTTCTTGATGAATGATAAATAATAAAAGTAAAAAAAATGAATGTACTCTTTGTTAACAAAAGAGGAGAACACACGAACCATTTCATTGTATTTTTTGAAAGGATTGAGTGATAGTTCGGGAGGGTTGGTTCGTAACTAGGGTAGGAGAGGAGCTGTGAGAGGAGAAGGGGAATTTTAAAGATTGGAATTTTGATGTCAGCGAGAGGATGGTGCGGTTTGTTTACCCAGGGGGGAAGAGGTGGGCATAAACCGTTACCATGGTGATCGGATCACGAGACTTTCACGGTGGAATATTGGGAACGTGTGTGTGGTGTGTCGCCTCTGTCCTCTACAGTATGCCTATTGCATTGTAATTTATCTCGGTAGAAAATTTATAGATATTTATTAATATATAACTGAAACTATAAGTGTTCAGCATATTTTGATTAAAATGGTTTCCACAAGTCTCAGATATGTGATTTTTTTCTATGATTTAAATAATGATTTTCTTAACGCTCAATAAGCTTGAGATTTCAACACCCGTGGCACCCTATACAGTGGCCCAATGGTCTAAGATGTCACTCTCATGCTAGACTGGACTGATTACGGGGAGATTGGAGTTTGAATCACAGTGGGTCTACTGAAGATGTTTTCTTTCTAAATGGTGGTCCACTCTACTTCCAAGCAAATGCTTGAAGATTACCTCTAGAATGCTTCCTTCGTCATATCTGCCTAATTAGAGTAATTATCATGTAGGAATAAAATTTATAAGAAAAAAAAACCGTGGCCCCTCAAATAATAAATATTATGAAGGAGCTCCTATTCTGACTGCAACCCCTCTCTACAGTTAAATTTTAACTCTATTTACCCTGTATTCGAACCACATATGCCTAAAAAACGATGTTGTCAATATCAAAGCTATTAACATTGTTATTAGTCAGATCGGTACTCGTGTGAACTAACTGTAAGAATGATCTAATTTGGTTCGCCGGTGACGAAGAGGTCAGGGTTTGAATCTCAGTTGGGGGGGGGAGTATCATTGATGGTTTCTCACGCTTCCTTTACTCAATTGGTGACCTGGCGGTCTAGGGTCTGTGCTGGCGGCCGGGGTTCAATCCTCGGTCCCGGCACAGATTTATCTGAATACCAAACCCTTCCTTCACCTCTGACAAGACATCTTGTGAATGTGGGGAATGCCAGGCCTCCACCGTGGTTCGGATTCCACGTTAAACTGTAGGTCCTCCATTTCATCTCACAATCACCCTACCATTACACATTAGCGTAAGTGCGTATAACCCGAACGGGTAGTAAGACGCGGTGATAATAATAATAATAATAATAATTTACTCAACTGTAGATACATTTCCTCTCAATTATATTTTCCTCTTCCCTAGCCCACTAGTGTAATAAATAGGTGTATGACCCGCCTCGGTGGCGTAGTTGGCTAACGCGCTTGTCGTGTTGAGCTCGACTGGTGAGGACGGGGAGATCGATGTTCGAATCTCGGTCGGGTGAACTGGGGGTGGTTTTCCCTAAATGGTTTTCCACTCTCCCTCCACGCAAATGTGGGTTCACTTCCTCTAATTCAACCTTCCCAATTCCTAATCCATTAGCGTAATTAGTACTTAATGCGTATAACCCGAACGGGTAGTAAGACGCGGTGCTAAATATTAATAGGCGTATGCCTGGGATGGGTATTAAGACGCGATAGGAAATAAAAGTTTAGACAAAATACATTTAAATTCTCCAGTTGTTCTCACCAGTGGCGTATTCTATACTAGATCTGTAATGAACGCAGTAAATAAAGTTATTACTACATCTTATTATACTCTAATCTTCTTAGCTATTGTCTGGTTTGACAGGTATGTTGTACAGTGATGTATGAACAATAGTAAGCTCAGAAAACTCTGCCATGCGATAAAAATAAATGCTTATGAGTATACTGTAGCATGTTAAACCTCCTGTTTAACGCATACACTTAAAATACTGTGCGGTGTTAACAGGCAAGATTTTGTACGCAAGCTTTAAATTATCAAACATAGAAAGAAACAAATCATTAACTATGAGCCTACCTTTGCAAATGATGACTGAGAATACCTGGAGTGGTTATATGATAGCCGGGGCGCCCATATCTTAATTCTTGAGCACTTATTATTTATTTCACACGAGAGAGTCTAATGGATGTGTGTCCAGAGACTAACAGACGCTTGAACACACAGTTTTTACTGTTATACTAAGAAAAGCGCGGAATTAGTGAGCCTAGAGCCATTAGGGGAAAAGGGTCAATACGGTGCTGACCCCTAGTGCAAATGAATATAATTAATTACACAAAGAATAGAGCACAGCCGGCCTATTAAATATATTGATACTAAACGTACCACTCCCCTTGAACTACTAGTTCAATTAATGAGTAGAACAAGCGATACAACAATCATCACGAAATAAACAAAAATACAAGATAAACCAATTAAAGAGACAAAAAAAGGCAAAAACAAATAGATAACTTAAAAAGAACGAGATAATAACAATATACAACCTTAGTTGAGTGGTAGAGTAAACACTTTGATGGGAGTCCTTGAAAGTGTTCCCTTTTGGATGTACAGATGTACAACTCGTACAATGCCATCTTTTCCAGGAGAGGTCGAAGTGACACTTCCAAGATGCCAAGACAAAGGTGGTGTGCTGGGTTCATGAATGAGGACTAAATCTACTGATTGTAGGTTAGCTTTCTGTGTTGTCCATTTTGAGCGTTGTTGAAGGGTGTGCTCCTTATGCCTTATTTTCCAGAAGTGTTGAGAAAGGGACTTGACTAGTTTACATCTTTTCAATCGGTTGCATGATATGTCAAATACATCGGTTTCAGGTACGGCAACGAGGGAAGAGCCGATCAAGATGTGTTCCGGAGTTAGAGCATCTAGCTGAAATGAGTCAGTGGATAGAGGGACAAGCGGTCTAGAGTTCAACATAGCTTCCACTTTAGTCGTCAACGTTATGAACTCTTCTAAGGTCAATATCTGATCTCCAATTACACTTAAGAAGAGGTATTTTGCGCTTTTCATTGCAGATTCTCAAAGTCTTCCCTTATGTGGTGGGGCTGGAGGCTGGAAGTGAAACTTGATGAAATTTTGTAATGCAAACTATTGAAGTTGTTGTTGAGTGCAGTCTTGAGCTAGATAATCGTTAATGGTTTTCTTCAGCTGATGAGAGGCACCTATGAAGTTTGTCTTACAATCCGAATATAGGTCTGAACAGAGCCTTCTTCTTGAGACAAAGCGGGTGAGGACAGCAATGAATACATCCGAGGTAAGGTCTGTGATGACTTTGAGGTGGACTGCTTTAGTTTAGAAGCAGACAAACAAGCAAAGATAGGCATTAATAGGCTGGAGACGTCTGAGAGTGTTTAACTTTACTGAGAATGGATATCCATAATCCATTCCAGATTTGAGAAATGGACCTGATGGAGTCACTCAAGGTTCAGGTAGATAACCCATCACTGGAGTTGTGAGCTTTAGCTTGTGGGGAAAGCAAAGAATACATTTGAAAATTCGAAGTCTAATTGTGCTGCGAACAGAGAGGATTCATAATTAATGAGACAAAATAGACTGCAGGAGTTGAGGTCCAGCATGGAGATCCTTGAGATTATGGTGATCAATGATCATGCTGACAATATGATGTGATTTTGGCAACACGATATGGTGTTTAGCTTCGTGAGCCAGATTTGAGCGACTAATTGGTCCGCCTACTCTCAATATTCCCTGGTTGTCCAGGGACGGGGATAAGCGTTGAAGTTTCGTTCTGCATGGGTTCTTATCCTTGAATATGTATATGTTGGCAGTGAAGTTTTCAGCTTAGATAACTCTGCAGATGCGTTGAATGGCTTCAGTAAGTTCTTGAGGGTTGAGGTGTCCCGTTTGGCAATCTTTTGATTTGCAGTGTTTAAGAAAGCGAAAACGAGGTACATAAGCTATTGTGTTGAAAAGTTTTGTCCATGACGAGTATTTGAGCAGTAATGTTTGAATCGAATCACTAGAAAGATTAACAATGAGAACATTTTAATGGTGAGGGTTTGACGTCCGTCAATAGCGCTTCGGCCACAGGAGGGAATAAAGAAAGAGGACACTGTTGTTCAGGTGCAAGAGAGAGCCACAGAGGACCAGACCACCACAGAGGATGGTCGTTGAGATCTGTAGGGGATAAACCTCTAAATGCACAGTCCGCAGGGTTGTGGAGAGAAACGATGTGCATTCAAGTGTGAGTAGGTAGCCATTCTTGAATTTGTGCGATACAATTGGCCACATACACTTTGAGCCGATATGGCGGTGTATGAATCCACAAGAGGACAATCATAGAGTCGGACCAAGCAGTTCTAGAGTCAATTTGCAATGTGTTTATAAGAAGTCAGTGAAATAGTACATAAGTTTGGCAAGTAAGTGAGCGGTGCAGAGTTCTAAGCGAGGTATGGAGATTCTTTTGCGGGGAGATAAACTCGATTTGGTGATGAGAAGATTAACTAACGGCCACTTTGTTGTCGGGGTCAAGACATTTGATGTAGAGGCAACATCCATACCCTGCCTCACTGGCATCACAGAACCCATGGAGTTGATTGTTGATTGCAGACGCGAGATATAAATAGCGTGGTATGCTAATGGCTTCTAGAACGGGAATATTCTTCAAAAATCTTTCCCAGTTTTTAGCAATATCAGTAGGCCAGAATTCATCCCATTGTAGGCCTAATGTCCATAATAGCTGGACGAAAGACTTCGCCCAGAACACGACAGGAGTTAACCAACTGCAAGGTTCATAGATTTGAGCCACAATTGAGAGAAATTTACACTGTGTAGGCTTTTGGTAGAAGTTTTTATTTGTTTTTGTAATTAAGAAAGTTGCACTTAAACTTATGTCTGTCATTATGTTGTGAAACAGGAGTTATTGACACTTGCTAAATTATTTTTGAGTAAACGATTCGAACAGATATTGTCTAGTAAACATAGTGGGGCCGCTGGGTTGTATCAACACAGAATGGTCTCCATTAGGGATTTTTGTAAGGAAGCAAACTTAGAGAGAGTCATTGTGCTGAAATCCAAAATGGAAACCATTCTAATTTCCTTTTTACTTACTGCTTATTTTCTTAAACATCTTGTGAGAATCCTCATTAAATTTGTGGTTTAATGTAGGCCGAATATTTTACAAGACTACAGCTCACACCACCTTCATTATACCTTGTCGGAATCCTAGCCCCGACCTCCCGTCACCAGAAAACCAAACTAAATAAACCTTCCCGCTTAGTTGGCCTCATGGTCTAAGGCACGTTTCTGGCAGTTGACTAAACTGCCGTTGATGGGAAGATTGAAGGTTTGAATCTCAGTCTAGTGTATTGAAGGTGATTTTTTCAAAATGGTTTTCCAATTTCCCTCCACGCAAATGCATAGACACATTCTTGAAATATAACCTTAATTATCCCTAAAGCCATCGTCGTAATTATTACACAAGCGTATAATCTGAATGTGTTGATAAAAAATACCTGATATTTAGAAACCATGTTTTATCATAGCATATTAATATTATTATATTCATAAATGAGAAAATATGACAACACTGTACAGATGTTGACTGGTTAAAAAAACAATGAATTACCATGAAAATAAATGATGTGAGTCATAATCTCTCTTCATATGAAAATATAAATGTAAGTTTTATGAATAAACATTTGCTATGGTATTTGATTAGCTTTGCGAAGAAGATATTATTTAATATAATACCAAAACTGTATGTTTGTGCCGTGTTAAACATCATGTTTAACACGTACACTCAAAATACCACACATAATATGATTAACCGCGCCAAGGTGGATATTTACAAATCTCCTGGCGGCCCGGTTCAGTGCAAGAACTGTTTCCGGTTTAATCATGTGCAGAGGGATTGCCGTGCTAACCTTAGGTGTGGGTTCTGTGGTGGTGACCACGAGAAGGGTGGGTGCCCAGAGGAGATACTATCTCCCCCGAAGTGCCTGCACCGCTCAGGAGCACACTCCTCGGGGTGGCGGGGCTGTCCCACGTACAAGTCCTTCCGAGTGGCAGGGATTGTGTGGGCCTCCAAGGGTCAAGAAGGGAGAATGGATGGTCTAAGCAAAGGCCAGAAGCCCTCGGGGCACGTTGTGGTACGGAGGGTGACCGTGACTCCAGCTCCAACACCAAAGCCGCTGGTGCAATCTTTTGTCAGTGTGCTGTCAGGGAAACCAACTACTCCACCTCAGGCCGAGGCACCTGCCAAAGTCACCTTTTCAGAACCAGTGGTATCCGGTTCTTCCTTTTCGCTCGAGGACCCGTCCAAGGTTGCTCCTCTCCCAATCCCAACTCTCATTTCCCCCTTCCCCGCACTCCTCCAACCCTTTCATACTATTACCCACTCCCACCCCTTTAACCCCTGACACCCTGACACCCTGACACCCAACCCGCTCCCCAAACCTACCCCATAGAGTGAGAGGGAAAAGCTCAAAAATTACATTGAGCTACTCAAGGTCATTCCGGGACTGGATCCATGGGACTTTTCATCAAGTCTCTTGAGGGAAGGTCCAGGAATCTCTAGGAGCAACCACGGCCACCTGTTCATGGAGCACATTATACTCTACCTGGTCTCTCATGGCACTACGCCCGAATAGAGGCCCATCAGTACTGAAGGAGCTCAAGGTCGCACTCTGTAACGCTAATAAAGTCACGAGGAAGAAAGCTGAGGGTGAAATTTTTTCCTGGAAAAGCATCGTGTCGATGTAATGCTGTTGGGAGAAACCCACTTTCGCTTCACAATGAGGTTCTCGTTAACAGAGTTCACCTTACATCGGAGCGACCGAGCAAGTGATGTGGGAAAGGGTGGGACGGCGGTCCTGGTCCGAAGGGGCATTGACCATCACGTCATCTCGCTTCCTCCCCTCCAACACATGGAAGCAACGGATATCCAACTGGTGACCTCTACCAGCCCAGTTCGTCTGATTTACATCTACTTCCCTCCTTACCACCGGTTTGACCAGGCTACGAGGGCTGAAATGGAGGTTCTTCTTCGAGGTGCCACGCCTGTTTTAATCGGTGGTGACCTCAACGCTAAGCACTCCTTAGGGGGCTCTAAATTTAATCGCGCTCATGACGGATTGCTCCACGACGTCATAGATTTACACGGCTTGGTGGTTTCTGGTCCTCCCACCCCCACCCACTTCCCTCACAACCCCCTTGGTTTCCCGGACGTACTCGACTTTGTTGTCTCCAGAGGGATCAGAAGGCGGTTAATGCTGAAGTCTTTAGCTGAGCTAGGCTCAGATCATAATCCCGTTCTTGTGAAACTGGGACGTGCAGTGTCCTTCATGGACCCCCCGAAAAACCCTATCTTAAGCGCACTGACTGGGACAGGATCACGAATGTGTTGAGAGAGATGTTGAACCCACCCCTACATTTCAAACAGCAGCAGAAATCGATCGTGGTGCGGAGTTCATAACTTTCGATATCAAAGGGTCACTTGGAGCTTTGACGCCAAGGCACCGTCCTAAGAGGGCACCACAGGCTTCTTTGGTCGATTATATCCTCAGACACGTCCGGGAGAATAATCGGCTGAGATAGGGTTGGCAAACCTCGAGGGACCATGTAGATAAGGCCAACTGGAGCCACAAAGTCTATGCGGTTCGCTAAATTGTCTAATAATACCGGAACAGTGTCTGGGAGGACAAGATTAAGAGCCTTTACGTGCAGGACAGGTCCCTTTGGTGCATGACGAGGAACTTGATATGGGCCCGCACACCAAGGCCACCTATTATAGGTCATAACGGGGTGACCAACTCCAACTAGGAGAAAATCGATGCTCTCGTTGAGCACTTAGAGGCACAATTTGTACCGACTGACGACCTGTCAGACACGGTGCACATTACGCACGTGGCTCAGGTTATCGGTGTGTCTCGTATGTACCCTTGGATGAACCTGAACCTACGGAGGCGACAGAAATTTTGCGGTAGTTAGCCTCTTTAAGACTAAAAAAGGCCCCCGGATGCGATGGTATCAATATCGCTGGTCTTGGAGGCGATTAACTTCCCCGTGTAGTTATTCAACGCCATCCTGCTCCTGAGTCACTTTCCCGAGCTATAGAAGCACACCAACGTCCTCTGCTTTCATAAACCGGGTAAGCGCCCGGCCCTAGCTTCATCATACTGACCAATCAGCTTTCTCGTCTCTTTGGGCAAGTTGTTCGAGAGACTTCTACTGACGAGATTGACCCGAAATGTTTGCGAGGCGGGCATTTTGGTGGACGAGCAGTTCGGCTTTCGGGCAGGACATGCTACGTTTCACCAACTCGTACGAATTGTGTAGCAGGTCACGAGGAACTTCAACAACAACAAGCTGACTGGTATTGTCTTTCTCGACGTGGCAAAGGCCTTCAACCGTGTTTGGCACAAAAGTATTCTTTCATACTCCTCTCCCTGAACCTGCTCTTCTATTTAGTTAAGGTTGTAAAATATTATTTATCCCACCGCACCTTCTCCACTACCTTTGGGAACGCCACTTCCCATGTCAGAAGCATCCGGGATGGAGTGCTGCAGGGTTCCCTCGTGGGCCCGGTGCTCTTCAGTCTGTATATGAACGACATTAATAAATCTCCAGACACCAAATTGATATTGTATGTGGACGACACGGCTCTAGTAGCGGAGTCGTGGCGAGGGAAGCTGGTAAATAGGCAGCTTCAGACGCACCTGACGCAG